>JANHGL010000387.1:0-28543 GCA_024611195.1 Ceyx melanurus | reverse complement strand
TCCTGCTCAGGCAGGGGGGTTGGACTAGATGATCTTCTAGGTCCCTTCCAGCCCCTAATATCTGTGATTCTGTGAAGTGCTGTGAACACCTACACACTCTGACTCCCTGCTCCTGACTCAGGCAACAGTGATTTTGATACGTGCAGGATTTGGGACAGCTGCACTAGCACTGCTGTTGGGCACCACTGGGGCTATGTGAGGCTGGATAGGATCATGCAGGAGAGGGAGCACTCTGTGGCACACACAGCAGTCCTGCCTTACCAATCAGCTTAGTGACATGTGGGTGGTCAAACTCCTTCATACATGCAGCCTCCCGTAGGAACTCCTCAATGTCAGTCGAGGTAAAGATGTCAGCTGGAAGAAAAAAAAAAAGATCCTAAGGTTTCTTCCTTTGTGGGTGGCCCCAAGGGACTTTGCAGGTAATGTTAATCAGAAGCTTGTTCTTTGTGGCACAGCACGTTCTTATACCTAGAGCTAGAAGAGCCAGTTTACCACACAGCCTGACACTTTCTCCTGGGATAGGCAGCAGTAATCACAGATCAAGCACATCTGGTAAACTGGTTCTTGGCAGAGTAAAGACCTGTGATTAGCAGCAATTCTGTCAGTAACAGCTTGCCTTGGAAGTCACACAAATTATGTGTGGGTTAAAGATGTAAGGATTCATTAGCTAAATGAACCTAAATTCCAATCTTTTAAGAGATGTCCCACAGAATTAAAGAAAATGCTGAAACCTGAGGAGATGGCCTGGAGCCCCTGGCTAGCATGGTAGACCACAGTTCATCTCTGAAAAGGGTGGTATGAAAGAAAGCTTTTACATCTTCTAAGGTGCTACAGCTAAGATTTCTTTAACCACAGTACTGGAAAGCTTGGATCAAATAATCAGTGACATACATCAGCATAAATTGAGAGTAAATTATTTCTCATTGCTAATACTCTGATTTATGGAAGTCTATCCATGCAATCAAGAATTAGCCCAGTGGAGTACTTCTCCCACTGATACTGCTGAATTTAGCAGTCCTCCAGTCCTGCTGCAAGATCAAAATCAGATCTGTAGGGGAGTACTCACATGATCTGCTTCAGGCAAGTAATTTAAATATGATTCAGACAAAATTAGATTCCCTTTTTACAGTCAATGGGGAAAAAAGGTGCCTCTGGAGGGTGACAGTTCCCAAGTTAGATGCCTGAAGGTAAACAGTCTGACTACACAAAAGCTTGCAAACTAATTAGAATTATTGTTGAAAGTGGAAAAAATTATGCAACTTACACTAATGTGGTACTAGTATAATTAGTATAAACTGGTATTCTGTGTCAGCCAAAGTCAGCTCCAGATCTAAGTGAGTGTGACTGCTTTAATTCAGTCAGTTAATTTTTGCCTTACAGGCAACAGATGTGAAATAACATAGTTTAACTTACATATACACAAACATAGATGCAAATACTAGCTTTGTTATACCTATCTATTAATTGCTTTTCTTGTTACAGATTTCTGCCTGATGAGCGTGTTAGTTGCCCTCGTTATGTGCATTCCTCAAAGGACAAAGCAGAAGGGAGTTATACTACTTAGTCAAATATGCCTGACTGAGCTGAGGTAGCTTGTCACTGCATTCAGCCCAACACTGCTTATTCTAAGATACATGCTCAGAGTTTGCAACTCAAGTTTGGTTGCACTCACCATGTGTTAGGTGCTGTAAAAGTAACTAGGGTGGTACAGGTCCTTTCCTGAAGAGTTTCCACTACAAAGATGGACATGAAAGGGATGGAGACAGCACGGGTAGAGTATCTGAGTGGGAAGCTCACAAAGGAGTAAAGAGCATCAGGGGTGTTTGCTGGAGAACAGGACACTTACCTTTCAGCATCTTCACTGCCACTTTCTGGAAGGAGCCATCATCTAGCTTTAGCAGTGCCTCTCGAACTGACCCAAACTCTCCTGTGAAATGACCAGAGAAGGCAGTGAGGAAATAGCTTCTTGTGAGGACAGTATGATTCACAGCAGGTTCGCTCTAGGGGTCACTGCCAAAGAAGCTGAATAACCATAAGAAATGCAGCTATCAGCTTCATTTTTCACTCTGCAGTTCCAGCCAGAAGCTTTCAGCATAAGTGGACCTAGGAGCCATAGCACTACCAGCAGACAGAGGCCACTGCAGTAGCAGCCCAGATGGCAAAGGAAAACAAAAGGTAAAGAAAGCAACCCCCTACCAGATGGAAAATGCAGAACCAGAGTATAAGCTGGGATCCCAGGCAGACATTTCTGGGGAATCCAGATCATGAGGGAAGAGTCTGAGTAAGGCTCTGGTCAGAGAGGGGGCCATTATCTAGAGAAGCAAGTGGATGCAGTTGGCTGAGGAAGCTCAGTGCTGATGTCCAGAGCTCAGTAATGGTGCCAGGACTCGACCACAACCAAGCCTTATCTCTCAAAACTCAGGTAATGACTTCTATGAATCACAGCTGACCAGACAAAACACAGAACACCTACTTGTGTGTGCATGATATGCTGTTTCACAGGAGGAAGTGTTTACCCTGCTGTGCTCCCTAAGGGAGATAAGAGGAAATGCAACTGGCCAAACCCTCTTCGATTGAGTTTAGCCTGAAGTGGCTTTATACCACAGCACAGCAGCCTCTCTGCATTAGCTAGGTTTGTTCTCCCTCATGTTTTAACTGCTTACCCACCCCACCCAAAATGCATTAGCCTGAGGAACTCTGACATCGAAAAGGAGGAAGCAAAATATGGCACTTGGGACACCTACCCTAAAAGAGTTCTCTTTCCACTAGTCCTTCACTACTGTATACCACATGCTTGTTTCACAATAACCATGAGAAGTGGATCTAACCACAAAAATGGGAAGGGGCAGAGGCATTCTGTGCTGCTTCTGTGTTATGGAGCTGTTGCTAAGCTGCAGAGTCAGCAAAGCCAGAGATGCTGCAGTCACACCACCTCATAACCTGCACGCTGAGCATGGTGCTGGGGGAATGGGGCTGACAGCCCAGCCCAGAGCCTGCCTGCTAGCAGCCTCACACCAAAGCCAACCCCAGGGCTCCCACTGTGGCCTACTTCCAGGGTTACCTGTCCCAGGGACAGCCCAGAAGGGCCGAAGCAGGATCCCATTAACTGACTAAGGGTTGACACTCACAAACAGAGGTCACAGCTGTTTCACTACTTAGCATTGTTAAGCCCTCCAAGACCACTTCTGCAGGAAAGAAGAATCTTCCTGCTCTGGAAGTAACACATTTGTTCTAGGAGGAATGGAACAGAAGAATGCTCCCGGGGGAAAGGGTCAAATAAAACTGCAATAAAATCAGTCTTGTAAAGAAAAAAAAGAAGCCAAACACTTCAGCTTCCTTTTGCTGATGACCCTTGACTCATGCTCTTCTCTTAGTTATTGGCTTTAGCATTACATTTAATCACATTTTCACTTATTTCTAAAGATTGCCTTAAACCTGAGAAGAAGTGAAGGACAGTTCAACAGTTAGCTTTCAGGCCTGCTATTTGGGAAATCTAAATTCAAAACAGTCTTCTCACACAGAGTTTCCAGGACAATCTTTTAAGAGAGAAGCATCCCATTTTTACTCTGCACTTCCCTCCTGCCCTGAACACCTCAGAGAAATGTTAGGTGCACCTGTGAGGGAGATTCAGCTAGAGATCCAGAGTCAGAAGGGCTCCTAAGGACTTGAACTCATGAGGACAAATGTCAGCAAAATTCAGTACCTGTTTCAAATGTGTCTCTGTAAGACCCCAAAATAAAGACTGGAGTCAAACCACCACAGATGTTGAGAATATCTGAAACTTTTTTACTTTGTTGAGGGGTTAGAGTGTTTGAGGTAGGTTATCTCTGCATCATCTCAGCCCTTTTAATACTCAATGCATGCTTATGTAAATGAAAGGAATTCTACAGCAGCACTTTGTTACTAGAAAGAGCAGAAGTTTAATTGAATATTCCTTTGCTCAAATCTCCAAGAGAAATTCACACACCAGTCGATCACCAGTAATTTGGAAAGCTGAGTTCAGGCTGCAGTTCATGACTCTGTAGAGCCACATTATAGGAACAGCTTAGCCAATATCCTCTTAGTTATGCTAAATCTTTGAAATGTTTTATTCCAGCAGAAGGGAAAGTTCCATTTGAATTGCCATCTACAAGCAGAAAGAGAGAAAACAGGCTGCTAATAATTGCTTCTCCCTGCTCAACAGAAAAGGTAATACAAGTGGGACTTTCAGTGTAAAGCCTTGTTCAGTTTTGGTTCTTACCCTTGCCCAACATTCTTCCCAAGGTGAACTGCTGTTCCTGGATTAGGACATCCTTGAGTTTTGTCTTCAGCTCATCACTGATGCCTATGCTCTCCACTGGAAAAAAAAAAAAGTAATAATAATAAAGAAAAAAAAGTCAAATAGGAGATATTTATTCTGTCACAATGAGTCACCTTTTTAATCTCCATCTCCAACCCAATTCCCATACTGTAAGCAGGAAAACCTGAGACAGAGTTCCCTTTTGTGTCCTCTAGCCTCATCACAGACAAAGAGGCTGATAACTTTCAACCACAAGAAAATATACCAACAGTACTGAAAGGGAAAGGGTGTGATTATACCACCCTTCAACACACCAAGAGCAACAGGAATACACAACTATTGCAAATCATGCTGAGAAGACAAAATCCAATCAGAAGGGAGATGGATAGCCATTGGTTCATACAGTTTCATTAGTTGATGGAGCTGCAGCAATTTGCAATGACTGACTCTCAGACTATTTTAAGTATAATACAAGTCTCATGGTACCTGGCTGAGAAGGTAACAATGTCCATCAGTTTATGGTTACCAGATTTAACAGACAGACCTTTAAACCCAGCAGAGCAAAGTCATCCTAATCCAGCCATGCAGTGCTGCTACAGAAAGCCATGCCCTTGCTGAACCAGGAGACAGAAATGCATCATCTTAACCCTGGCCATTCTTGGAACTCAATCTCCTGGTTGAGGTGTTACTAATTCCTGGCCTTCCAAGTCTGATTAATTGGGTCATTCTTGGTTCATTCTTCATTCACTGAGTTTAAAGTGTACTGCCAATATTGTTAAGTCATCTTTATCTCACTGTTGCATGCAGCAGCAGGAGTCCCTGCAGTGTGAAACTGGAGCAGGGGAGTGGCAAATTTATGCCTCGTGCTAATATACACAGTGAATGTAGCTGTAATTAGCAAGTGCTATGTAATTGGTACTGGAACAGCAATTCTGGCATTTCACCTCCACCAGCCACAGTGTCTAATCCTCCTTGTAAACTAATCCCATGTTCTCAATCCAAAACCACAGGGAAAACAGAGACATGCATGAGCACAGCTTCTCAGGCAGAACCACACAGGTCATTTTACTTACATGTTGCTTCAATGAGCTCTGGGCCCTCCCTGTTGAAAGACCTGGCAGCTCTGAAATGGACTGCTGGATCCACTCTGCCAACCACACTGCCAAAGGCATGGCTAGAAGGCAGAAAAGACACAGGGCCATGATTACATGGGCCATTCACTTCTAAAAGGGTGTGTTAAACAGCAGAGATGATTTCTCGCCCTTTGCCATATAGATACTAGATTGTTTTGTTGAAGAGGGTGTAACTGGAGAGGAGAAACAAAGGGTTTCTCCTGCCTTACTGATGAACCTAGAGGAGGTGGGAGCCTTCCAAAAGAGGGGAATCACTCATCCCAAGTGGATGGGACAAGCTGCAGGTTGGGGTAGGTCAAGAGTCACATTAACAGAGACACTGCCGTCAGAGGGAGGTCAGGGACACTCTAAGAAGAATGGCAATGTTTCTTGCAGCAAGGAGCAACCCAAAACCAAGCATCTGAAGTGATGGGAAAGAGACTTTCCTGGGAATTCAGAGGGTTCTGGACAGTCAGGAAGTTAAATGCAGCTGCTACACTGAAAACCAGCATAGGATAAAGGGTCCAGTGCATAAAAACACAGAAGGTGATTTACCTGTGTGTCTTTTAGCATTCACTCCATCTTAGGCAGCAGCAGTGATATGGACTTCTAGAATTACCTTGATTATAACTAGAATATGGAACTATAATCTAATAAAGGCCAGTTGTTGACATAACATTTTTTCTACTGTATTTTTTGTGTTCTCCTTTTGAAGAAAAGGTAGGGCACTTTCCTGCTAGTCTCTAATCCAGGATCACTCCAAATTTGTGAAGAAACAGCTATCCAAGTGCCAGAAGTATGCAATCTACAATGCTCTCTGGAAAATAACTGAGTCAGAAACCATGCTAGAGGAGGAAGCAAAGATCTCTCTGATCATCACAAGCAGAATCTCCCTTACCCAAACCGAGTCTCCTTTCTTCTTTTTCGAAGGAGAATAAGAGCCAGGGCAACAGCTGTGACCAGAGCTGTGAGAATTCCTAGTGCCACAGGAACCCAGGATGTCCCATATGGAGGTTGTCTCTGGCCACCTAAAGAAAACACCAGACAATAAAAGACTGTCAATGGTAAACAGACCATACTGGGATATTTATTCTTCCTGCTTTGAAATGGAAAATTCATGCTGCTGGATCTGGTGTACGTAGTTGGTCATTGTGCACTCAGTTAAAAACTATCAGATGCATCCAGTTATCAGTCCTATTCTTAGCTTTGAGACTCAAAAAAGTAAAAGTTGCTGCTCCCAAATATTCTATTTTCCATGAGCTCACGATTTGGACAAAAAGGTTGCTTGATATGAACATTTTGTCAGCTTTCAGCTTGGCTTGTTTTGAGGCAGCCAGCAGAACCTTGGCCAAGCTGCAGAGTATGGCCTGAATGCCAACCAGGCAGCATTTTGAAAGACAGGAGAGAAACACAATTGCCTCATGGCAATCTCACTGAAAAGTATCTGCATTTTCCTCTCACCCTTCCCACAAAGGGAAGCACATCATGGGTTTTTATTTTGTCTCTGTTGGTTTGTTGTATCTTCTGAATGTCAGGAGAACCCCACAAGTGAAAAAAACAAGTTAGCCAGCATGTAGGTTCAAATTCTGGTTTAATATTTGCTTCCACAAGATGTACACTTTTGACTACAAACTGTCTACAGAAGAAATGGAGATGCTGCCACTCTGAGTAAGCTGCCAGGGAAGGAAGGTAAGCAATATTGTTGTGAAAAAAAAAGATTACCTATGCTTGGCAAGCAACAGATAGTCTAATTCCCTGAGAAACTTTTCCTCAAAATATAATAACTAAATATTTAATAAGTATTTGAATGGGTTTATTAAAATCTAGGATGGGACTCATATCTCCAAATTGTTTAGGAGCAAACAAGAGCAGGTAACAGGTCCCTGAAGCACCTTCATCTTCATGCTCCCTGTTCCCCTTCAGCAGTTGACTGTGTTTTAGCAGAAGGAAGAACCAATTCTACGTCATGTGAGTGTAAGTAAACCTGTCCTTAAAAGAAATGTTAGGTTAACAGGCTCAGATTTGGATGAATCTCTGCATAGGCATGTGTGAAAAGAAGCCATACATCCTTACTAGCATAATCCTGGCAAGCAAAAGACTTCTGTTGTTCTTACCCAAGTTTTTGAAGAAACAATTTTAGTCCAATGAACCATTAAAGCTTCAGGAAACAGAATTTGGGAATCAGGAATCTGTATCACTGAAGAAGCAGATTAGAACTTCCCTACTTGAAACAAATCAGCAGAGCTTTACTACCCAGGCTCTGGGATTTATGACACTCCCTCTTGCTGCACCTTTTGACTTAGCCTTCAAGACTGCTAATGAGGTGGGGAGGGATCAGAAACAGAAGTGGAATAAAAACAAAAGGTAACTCCAATCTTCTCCACAATTCTCAAACCAATCACTAAGGCTGTTCCTGCCAAACAATCAAGGTAGTAACTATTAACAACACTGATGTAAAAGGTCCTCTCTGATAGTTAACAATAAGATTTCTTCCCACATGGGGAGACAAACCTCCCTCAGCCTGTTTTTCTAGTCTGTTTGCTAGCTGGCCTGGTGAGAGAGCAGGGATTTAGGTCACCTCCTGGGAGGTACCAACAAAAGGAGGATGAATGTAAACAAAACAAAACAAATTTATGCTCCCTGTTTCTAATCTAAGAATCGGGAGCCCAACTCACACTTTAACATGTCAGAAACAGAAGTGAATATTGAAATCCTGCTTCTCCTCCCCTGCCCCACAGATCACTGCATCCCACTCATGCCACTGAGCTAGAGAGAATGGCTGCAGCCCAAGTGAAGACCAAGCTGCCTCTCTTCCCCAACTCTGTCTCTCTCCCATCTCCTGCACCCTCCTTTTCCAACCAGCATGTGCCTTAAGACTGCACAAGGCAGAGAGAAGACAGTGTAATTAGATGAGCTTAAAGGAATATTTCAGAGCCCTTTGATGATGAGAGAACCTGGTTTATTTCTGTAGCAGGTTTTATATCACCAAGGTGTGCAAAGAACAAGAGTCTTCTCCTGCATGGAATCACAGATTACAGATAGCAAAAAGCTATTAGACCATTCTGTTCCTCTCTACAATGAAAAAGGAAGGTTTCTACCAATAATGCTTCTGAAAATATGAGAACAATCTTTGTTAATAGTGCACAAGATCTTTGCATAAGCAGGGTGGAGCTCCCACTAGCTTTGTCGTGATGACAAATATGACAAAGTTTATGCAAGCTTAGTCATCCTTAGTGCTGCACTGGGAGCTGGTCAGAAACCAACCCTGGCATTTCTTGCTTAAAGCAACCAATGCCAGTTTGCTATTTTAAGAAAGGAAGCAACTTTTATTTTCTACCAGGCCTGAAACAAAACTTCAGTCTTTCTGCAGCTCTGCTGCTCAAGGCCTGTCAGTGTTTCCACAGTGAACCTATATTTCCAGCTTGTAATGCTCATGAAAAAAGTGTATGTGCTTTCTGACAGCATCTGGCCAAAACAAACATCACTCCTGATGCTATTTTGAAGTGGTTTGCAAATAAAAAGAAGTGAACATACTGTGCTTTCAGGATTATCCCACTCCAGCTACCTGTCAAATGCAAACCCTATATATTCCCCAGGGTTTCTTGCCAGAGTTGGCCACTTTCCAAAAAGATCTAATCCTTTCAGGTACTGTTCTCTGGTTTTGGGAGCCACTGAAAATACCTGAGCAAAAAGCAGGAGAAAAAAAAGCTGGAGCCAATACCTAACCTCTAGTAGAGTCAGCTCTGTACTAAAAAAAAATGTAGGGCTTTGATCCCACAGTGACTGTGTACTCACTCACACATAAGCCTCAGTACTGAACATCAGAGGAACCTGGTTGCCAAAGGCCCTTTCTGAGTAATGTGCACATTAAAACCAGCATTAGAAGAGCTGCAAGTAAGGCTACAGTTCTCTCCTGGTTACTCTGCCCCTATCCCCCACCTCCTGCTTTTCTGGGAACCCCACTCTGCTCCTCCTGCCATCCCTAAGTCCATGGGATTCCTCAAAAGACACAATGAGCAGGAAGAAACCAGGAGCAGGTAGGTCAGCATCAGAGATTGTTGTCTTGCCCTGCTGCAGGCACTGGGAATAAAACCTCAAGAGACTGGGATTTTTGCATGATCACTGGCTTCTTATCACCAAATTGTATTTTTATTCAGAATGTCTTCCCTTTAGTTGGTTTAGAGGTAGCATATTCTCCCATTTTTCACTCCCTGTGAAATACATGCAGCAAAAAAAGCCCACTACAGGTGAGCCTAGATGCCCCTTTATCACTAGGAATGTACTCCATACAATCTTTGCTCCCAACAAACCCTTTCACGTGGTCCAGCTTCTTCCAGTAGCTCAGCCTTTTCATGGGGAGAGCTGAACTGATTTAATATAAACACATTCAGTAAAACCATTAAAAACCCCATGTAGCCGTGGTTTAAATCAGGCTTAACTCAAACCAGTCAGGCATGGCTTCAAATTAAATCAGAGAACCTATGTGAGAGAAGTTTGTCACATTTACTCTTGCAAATATATGTGGCTCAAGCCTAAATGAAGGATTTCAAGCCTTCATTTGCACCTTTTTTCTGTTGTGTCTGCCTGCTCTGCAGCAAAAGCCCAATAAAGAAGACACAGCAGTGGCCAAAAGCTGTTTTGTTTATACCAGCTCTCTAAATATTAATTACTTTCTACTCTGCTTGATGAAGTGTGCTGTTGTATAAAGCCACGTGGCTCAGTCAGCTGTAAGCACTGAAAGGAGAAGAGTCAGAGAAAAACAGCAGCCCCAGCACTTCTTTCTTCCTCAAAGTCAAGGGAAGGCAGTGGAAACTCACCCATGACTTCTTGGGCTTCAAGCAGGAAGAGGTCACTCCAGGGCCCACATCCTGCAGAGTTCAGCACACACACCCTGATGATCAGGTCTTTGAGAGGATTCCACATTGTCAGATTAGCTTTTGTATCTTGCACGATCATCTCCCCCTGAGAGCAAAGGGCAACGAGCTGTAAATTCTCTTAAAAGGAACCTAGTCTGAAACTTTACCTTTAAATCTAAACCAACACATTAGTGTGTACTTCACTGATGCTATGACCAGGGTTGGGAGTTGTGATTAGAGTCCTAATCTCTGTGTTGCCACTAACATTGGCCATTGTTTTGGGTATCTCTTCTCAAAGATTTTGATTCATTTCCCAGGGCACAGGGAAGAGAGGTGCAGAGAAGACAGAAGGATTCATGATTTTCTCCTTTGAGGGCCTTCCATGAAAGTTGCTATGGAAATGCTTTATTACTTTTTTTTTTCCTGCTATTAAAAGATACACCTCCTTATGCTTTAAACACAAAGATGTGCTAACATCCTGCAAAGCATCTGACAGTTTCAGTCATGGGAGGTGGCCTCTCCTAAGCTGTTGTCCACATACCAAATGGCTTTGGAATTTCATGTCCAATTTACACTTAGGATAGCAAGGCCATCAGGTTTTCAGTGATTTTGCAGATCTTCATACACCTGATTAGTGTGTAAGATTTGGCTGCCACCACTGAGAATGGAAATTCAACAGGAACTCAAAAATTGACATTCAAAGTCAATGACACTGCCCTAGTATGAAACAGGGCATGCACAAAAGGAATTAAGTCTCTTTTCCCTCTGGCTGTCTATTGTTACAGGCTTGTTCATTGTTAATAAGCTCTGGCTAAATACATACTAAGAAGAAAGAAACCATAAGAAATGCTGTGAACTTCAAAGGCAGACAGATACCTGGGAAAGGTCAATTTTGGAGAACAAATGAAAGGTCTTCTACTCTGACAAGGTCCTTTCAGCTCTCTACCTATCCTACATATTGCAAATGAAATAAGAGAATCCACAGCCTTCTTTCTGTGATTTAAAGTGTAAGTCATTGATTTGTTAAGTACACCCTTGCTTTTAGGATTTGGAATGCCAAGTCTCATCACAGGAGACAGAAAGTCCAGATCCTGCACTGCCTGAGCTGCCTTTAGGACATCAGTAGAAAGAGGCAAGCATAATTCTCTCTATGTAGTCCTTGTTGTACAAGGAATTGCAGAGAACTACTCTCTTGATCTGTTACCTGAGTTACATTATCCTGGATCCACTCCAGCCTGTATCCCAGGACATTTTCTTTCAGCACATCTGGAGTCACACCTTCCCATTCTAAAACCAGACCAGGATCTCTCTGGATAACGTGGATATTTTGTGGGGTGCTGCTTGGAGCTGAAAGCAGAGCATAGAACACCATCACTCTGGGCAGGAAAATCTATCCACACTGAAAATGGCTGAAAAGACAGCTTCACCTTTTCCTGAGATCAGCTGGGAGAGAAGAATGTGAGGGGAGAGAACAACTTCAAGCCACCAGCACTATGTTTGCTTCAAGTGTCAGATATCAGGTTGGTCTCTTGTTTCTTTCCAAAACCCCAGTGAATGGGACACACCTCAAGCATGCAGAAGCCCCCTGGCTGGATCAACCTGTGCACTGTGCATCCTTGCCATGACCCACGCCCGAGTGCACACTATTATTCAGGCAGGAAGGCCTCAGAGTGGACCAGCAACCTGATGGTGTAACATTCCCTGAATTTCAGAAATAACCAGCGTCCAGTGAAGTTCCCTTTGAAGATTCAGAGCTGCTTTCCTGTTCTCCTCTGCTGTTATTTGCTTACCAAGCTCCAGGGTCTGGAAATAAACCCTGTCGGTGAACGGGGAGCTGCCCATCTCATTGCTGCACTGCACACTAACACTGTAGTTGGTGGAGTGCTTCAGGCCTTGCACGCTGTAGGCAAAGGGTGGCACTGGGGTGACTTCAGTGGAGATCTCCTGGCCATCTGGTGACTCAGCTACCTGTGCCAAGAGCCAGAGATGACTGTTACCATGAGCCATGTGACTAATAGGTCCATAGGGTAAGAATTCATTGAATGGTTAGTTTAGAAATGTCTAAGGAGAGGGATGGTACCAGTGATGTTTCAGCCACTGAAAACTAAGAATCATGAGCCGTGCCTTTATTTGGCTTAAGTGACATCACTCTAACATCACAACAATTTTCCAGCAGCAGAAAATTTGGTTCCATATTTTAAAACATTTACTTATATTACAAATTATACGCTTGAGCATTATTCTGGGTCAGAATTATATTAAAGAAATTGTGGACAGTAGTGGCTTGGTTCAACTAAACTGCTTTGAATTAAGCTGAAACTTTTTACCACTCATACGACTCTTTCCCCCCCTGCCCCAAAGTTGAACTTTTAAAGAACATGAGAGTTAATTTAAAACGGATATCACCATGTGCTTTTAATGCAGAGAGGTTCAATGCTCCTGCTTTTGTACTGACAATAGCAGAAGTCACCTACAGAGCTCCCTGGCTCAGCCCATCTTTCTTCTCAAGAGCATATGAAATAGCAAAGAAAAGTGTACTGACAGAAGAGAAACACTCATGTGGACTTCATACTCTTTTTGTAGCAGCCTTTCTATTCTCCCTGCCTTTCTGCTCATTCTCACTCACTTTTAGTCCACTGATTTATTTGACTAATAAAAAGGAAGAATCTCAACTTTCCTTAATGAGGACAATATGTTTTTCTATTATCAGTCATCCAAAGCAAGGAAGAACCAGTAAGGCTGTGTAAAACTTTGTTAGTTTGATGATGCATTTCTATTCACCAGTCAGAAGAGTGCTCTTACATCTGTCCCCTTCATGCCATGTACCACAGCCTGTGCTGACAGCCAGAAAACACAGTGATTCCCTTCCCTGTCCCCAGCAGCAATCTGCCTGTCTGAACACGGTGATCTTGGGGCACCTGCTGCAATGCCCCAGTGCCAGAAAACCACAGCCAAGTTTCAATCCACCACCTCTTTTTGTGAGGCTGTGAGTGGAAGTGCAGTTGTGGGGAGCCTCAGAAGCATGTGCATAATCACACGGAAATGTGGGTCAACATCTCCCACAAGCTCTCAGTGTGGGAGAGAGAGGAAGCAGAGCTTTCTGTCAGCTGAGGGTTATTGCCAAGTTACTCCTCTCCAAGAGACTTTGCCCTCCCCAAACAGAACAGAAAGAGCTTAGAAAAGGGGTGAGTGTCTGCTGAGCAGACAGAAACTGAGCTGCTCTGATTTGGCCTCTTTTCCACATGTCCCATCCCCCCCTATCCCTGTCCCTGCCAGAAGTGAGAGGGAGAACTCAAAACCCAGGGTGATTAGCCTTGCAGCATGCAAGCCAGAGAGAATAGGCTGTTCCAACTGGAGATAACTTGGGCTATAAAACAGAGGAAGAAAACCATTTTTGACCTCTACAAGAACAGAAGCAGCAACAAAACAGTAACAGGAGCAGAAACAAGACCCAGAGACTGGGGCCAGCTATATTCAGGCATTCTTCCTCACAGTGAGTTTAAACAAAGTGATTGTTTCTTTTACTTATGAAAGGGAATAAACCAGAGCATGAAATCTGTAGTTTCCCCCCCTCAAATAAAAAGAAAAGTGCAAGTAAATGAACTGGGCTGCTTTCATTGCTGCTGTAATCAGGTAGGGAAAGTACAGGAGCCCAATATTCATTGGTATGTCCAGATCCCACCATTTTCTCTGGTGCTTTGAAGCCCAGGGCTAAGCTGGCATGGGAGTCACAGGCCACTGCACTGCAACAAGCTCCCACAGGCCAGCTGCTCCACACCAGCAGGATGTGGGAGAGCCCTGCAGATACTCAAGGGCACTTCCCATAGAGTGACAACTGCATCATTTATACTGCACTGTGATGGAGCTGCTACAGAGCAACTGATGTGATGACCTGCTGGGAAGAAGAATGGGATCAGTCCCAAATTCTCTTCTGGACACTTCAGGCTCAGAACTTCATGCCCTACTCTGGCACCTCTGAGCTGCATCCTGGTAAGTTTCCATACCTTAAAGCTATAGAATAAAAATTGAAACACTTCTGCACAGTGTTTTGGAGAGCAAAACACTGCCCAGACAATGTTGTGGCTCAGGGGAGTCCCACTGTTCATGCAGGGCAGGGGCCATACCTGAAGAGTGCAAGAATGGAGGGGAGCACGGCCATCAAATCCTGGCACCCAGACCACGCTGGCGTTGCTGCTGGTGACTTGGCTTACAGTGACATTGAGAGGTGGGAGAGGCATGGCTGTAAAGGAAACAAAGAGACCTTTTAGTGTGCATACAACTCGGCAGGTATTCACATGGAAATGGCAGAGGCTTGAGGCTAGAAACGATACAGTTAAATCCCTAACAGAAATGGTACAATAAATATCACATCTTTAGAGAGCATCCCCATTGTCATGAATGAAACTATTATTTTAACATGGAACAAGCTCTTAGCACCCATTCTTGAAGAGTCCAGCACACTTGCTTGGTGTGCACAGACAGTGGTTGATCTCTTTTATAGCAATGCCAGTGAGTGATGTTTATACCTTCCCTACTCAGCCCCCTTCCATTTTTATTTAGGCATCTCACACCTGAAAAAAATACCAGCTTCGTGTATACTATACCCCTGACTTTTTCCCTCATTTAAAAATAATAAGTAATATTTTTCCTGAAGCACCTGGACAAATTGTACCCTCAGCATCTCCCTTTCAAAACTCAGTGGTCCTCAGGACAAGGCTCTGCCTATAAACCAAATTTTCCATCTCTTCCGAGTTGTATCCAGTAAAAAGCAGCAGTAGAAGAGTAACTGCAAATCAGGTTTGCTCCAGCTCCATCTTCTACTCTGCCAGAGAGCACCTTTTACTCTCACTACACCAAGGACAACCACAATTCTGCCATCAGCATCTCCACAGGGTCACCTTGCAAGAGAAATGCACAGACCATAGCCCCTCCCAGAAATCTGCAGAGGGCCTGGAGCCAAGAATGGGGTAGGGAATAGATGGTGACACAGATTAACCCTATAAAACCTTTGTTGTCTGGTTAACCAGTTACCAGGATCCAAGGCAGGGAGCTGCCACCTAGATAAGGACAATGTTCATGGGTGGGAGATGGGACAGCAGAGCATAGGTCTGGGGTGGAAGATGGGGAATAAGTTCTTTGACTTTCAGTGAATGGCCTTTGAGAGTTAAGGCTTTTCTGTGCCTTGGTTTCTTTCCCTTTGGATGTTGGGTATTTGGGTTTGTAAAGCTTGCTTTCACTATTGACATGGGTATCACTGGAACACTCCCCTTAGAGTCTTTGTAAACCTACTCATAACTTCTGTGTTTAGCAACATGTAATTTTCAGCACTGGGTGGCAGGGCCAAAGGAGGTATGGGCTATACCATCAGTGAGAAAAAGTAATCAAATGCTAAAAACATCCACTCCAGAATAGAGTCAGACACCAAAAAGGGTCAGCTTGTAGAATTCTCCTAACCCTATAATCTATAGAAGGGACAGATGCAAGTTCCCCACCATCCTTTGGGAAAAACCTCTGGGTGGCTGTTTCCTGTTGTGCTCTGAAGCACAAGAACACAACCCTGATTAAGCACACATGAAGGAGAGCAAAGCCAGTCTGAAAACAGGACCTTGAGTGTTAACATAATGAGACTTAACTTCCTCTGTGCTCCTAGAGTGGCTGGAACAATGGAGCTTTGTACGAGGCTGGGGACTGTGAGCTATAACAGCAGTAATTTTCTGCTTGGAGTACACCCAGCACATTGTGGGCACTAAAGAGAATAGATAATCAACAACAACAGCAAATAGGAAGAAATGTCAACAGTTTGTAAATGTACTAGCAAAAATATTTGTCTCTGTAAATACAGAAGAAGCAAGTCGTTTAATAAATTGTCTTGAGCCTTCGTTAGCAGATGGATCTGTCTAAGAGAGGAAGGCTCTGCTAATCCATGTATGGACAACTACTCCCAGGAGTAATTTAATTCAAGTCTACATGGTCATGGGATCAAGGACTAAAACATTATCTAGGCCTGCTCCTGTTCCTGTCCTTGTTAGGAGTTTTGCTTTTAATTTTAATACATAATAATTCTTTTTTTTTGCATTTATTTTAATGTACTAGAACCTCAAAAGTTTTGCTCTTTACAAGAGCCTCATCACTTCTCCATGTTTGTAACTACTCTTTTAGATCCATCTCTGAGGTATTACAGATAGAAAATTTACAGCTGCAGCAATGAACTTGCTACTTAAAAACTTGTTTATCTCTAGGACATGCCAAATATTGGTGCAACATTTGCCACATCACTTAAGTTTGCTCCTCCTCAGCTCTAAAAAGTGCATGTGTGTGTGTGTACCAAGTGTGTGATGGAAAGAAGTCCTTCCCAAATAGGTTGTGTGAATTCATAACCTCTATGGAGAACTCTGACTAAATGCAGTTGCTGGGAAATGGAAAAATTCTGAGGCATTTACCCCATCATCTTATTAACAGTTAAAAACACCAATAATGTGTTATCATTAATGAAAAAAACCCTTTTTTAATGCTGTTATTTCAAATTACAGCTTGAGATTTTTTAAAAGCATAATAGCTTTGTGAACTAAAGTCTATTCCAGAATAAAAATATTAAAAGAAAATACATTCCACAGTAACTAATCCCCCTGTATAGACAAGCCTTTAAGGCAACGACTCCAAACATTTTTAAATTGACTTATAAATTTTAGTAGTCCAGCACACTGCATTCTTGGCATAGTAGTAACCACAATGACCTGAAGAAAACAAATACTGTAAAAGTGGTTGATCTACAGCTGGTTTTAAGCTACACTTTAATGAATATTAGCTAATACAACTGAGTTGTGATACAGACATGAACGTTTGCTCTTATTTGTGGTGAGAAATAAGCTACCATTTGGAACAAATTATTTTTGTGACATGCCTCTCCTGGAACTGATAATCATGTCATTTAATGCACATTAAAGCATGACTAAAAATTCAAATGCAGAAGCATCTCAACATGAGGAGGAAGGGAAGAGCTGATTGCTGTATTATCCCCATTTCAGCAAAAGCAACATCCATTTAGGGACTTCCAAATGGCAACTGGTGGTGCAAAGGCTAGGAATTGTTTTGGAGGAGTTTTATTTAAAGATCAAAGAATTTTAAAAACCAGTGAGGATAAGCAGACTGCACTGACCACTGGTGATCATCTTCCTTGGTTTTTTTCTGCACCTGATGTGATGCCAATAGAAGCAAGCAGAAATAATGGTCTCTCTAGCTCTAACAAGACCCATCTGTCTCCAAGGAAAGATTTCCCCAGCTACACATTTATATCCAGCCTCATCTTTTACAGACAATTTGACTGCCCTGACTCTTCTTAAAAAAATAAAAAGTTATTTAACATCACATTCCTGCTCCTGATTCAGATGTGGTTTATTATCCACAGGCTGGGAGATGATCCAGCAGAGTGAGTGGGTACTGCTGTTAGAGCACAGTGTTGTCTCAACTGCTGAAAGCCCCAACCAGTGCTGCTCACTGGCAGCTTTGAGCCAATCCCTTGCATGAAGGAGCCCTACTTTCCCTCCCCAGAGCAAACCCAAGTCCCTTGCCCATTTTCTTGTGCTCTCACCTTTAATTTGAACAGTGGCTGTCCGAGACGAAGACAATCCCTTGACGTTGTGAGCTTCACAGGAGAAAACTGTGCTTTGATTAATACCTGTATATCAGCCAAGAAAAGGAAAGGAAACAGCTATATAATCATATATAATCCAGCTTCAACCTTCTGCAGAATTTCAGTTGTGTGACAGAGCAGTTTTAATTTCCAACTTTGAACAGCACTGAGTGGCTATAAGAGAGAGAGCAGATGATAAAACCATTGCAAATCAGAAGCCATGTTTTGATTAGCATATAGATTAGGTTCAAAGGGAAGACTTGATAGAATTGGATAGCTCAAAGGATGGCCAAAAATGTACAGAAACAAACTCAACCTGGGTGTAACTGTATTAATAATGAAGCCCCAGAGATACCTCTTGCTTCTAAAACCTTTTCTTTCAAATTAACTAGTTCAACCTTGGCTCGGAGCTGCTGAGAATAATAAAAATAAAACTATCAGCACCCTCCACCAGCTGGAACAAAGAAGAGGTACCCAATGCATC
Organism: Ceyx melanurus; assembly: GCA_024611195.1. Lineage (NCBI taxonomy): Eukaryota > Metazoa > Chordata > Aves > Coraciiformes > Alcedinidae > Ceyx > Ceyx melanurus. The sequence goes on along the minus strand of JANHGL010000387.1, from coordinate 10,182 downwards.
ATCTGACTGGTAGCATCTTTACCATAGTGCCAGTCCCATCCAAGCTCTGCAACAGCCTGTGCACCTCGAGCCAGCAGAAAATGCATAGAACAAAGATCACCCCTTGACATGGTCTGGCTTTGTAGGTGATCACAATCTCTCAACTCTCAAAGTACAGTCAAAGATAATTCTCCCACTACATGGCTACCCAGTGTCATTAGGCACAGTCAGAAGAGCTTTTCACCTCTTTTGATGCTCAAAGTGATCCCCTGCATTGGCAGCAGCCTTACCTGACACATTTAAGATGGAGGGGGAGATGTCTGGAAGCCCCACTCTAGAGTCTCCCATCCACCATACAATGGTCACTGGTTCAGGGGGACCAACAGCAGCACAGGCCATATGAAATGGGACATTAGGAGATACAGACACATCCTCAGGTTCCACAGTAAAGTAGGGCACACCTAGAAAAGCAACAGACAAGTGATAAACAATCACTGGAAAGACTTCTTTTGTCTCTTGTTTATTTCCACCAACAGTATCAATGCCCAACACTGGACATCAATCTGTGCCTATGCCTAATCCAACTCACTTCAAGCCCTTCACAAGAACCAAGGGTCAGAGATGCTGGATCACCTTAAAGCATTAATATCTACACATTAATGCTAGAAGAAGTCAGAGAAAAGATTGCTTGCTTCCCAAAAGGCCTTGGAAAAACCTCTTTTTGAGTCTCCTTCAAGACTCCCTTATGAAGTAGCTTTTAGTGGCAGTCTTTGCTCAAGTTTTCAGCTGGAGAGACTAGAGTTCAAAGATTCCAAGTCAATACCTTTATCAGTGGCAGACACCACTTTAAAAGATACCTAACCCAGCTGTAAATACTTCTTACCATGCATTTGAACTGAAACTTGCAAATACGTTGAACTAGTGGCTATAACAAACCCATGAATGAAGAAAGAATCCCCCCCAGTGAGAGACTGGGATCATTTACAATGTTCTCTCCACAGCTTAATTGGCTGGAACCACCTTCCAGCACACCATGAGAACCAGGCTGCCTTGGAGCAGGGGGTAATTTGCTTCAGAGCTGAAGACTATCCATAGACATAGCCCACTTGATAACTATCTGTTTCCACCATGGAAGGACACCCACTTGGTCCAACAGGCCTCAGATCAGGCCCCTAGGGAGGGAAATGCAGCCACAGCACCAAACCACCTCAGGTCATTTCTAAACAACAACAGCCGAGCACAACTCAACACATCAGGGGCTGTGGCTCCTCTCAAGGGCAATGCCAAAACTCTTCTGGTTTCAGCACTTCAAACCAGTAAACACAACATCCACCAGCCACCAGCACCAGTGCCAACCCTGGCAGAACAGCTAATGTGTGCTTCTGGTGGCTGGTGGAAGAACTAAAGGCCAAGAAAAGCAGCTGCCTTTTATGCTGAAAATTTTGTGCCTCAAGCACAGCTGCTACCAACTGCTTTTACACCAAAATGAGGTATTCTCAGCTGGAAAAAGTGTGTTCTGGAAACTGCTGATCTGTTACCTCACAGAAACAGAGAAGCCCACAACACTGTGCACTCACATGCTGAAATTACACCATCTATCCCTGGGCAAAGATGAGAGGCCCAAGCAACCCCAGTTGGTGTGGCAGATGCTAACCACCTCCAACAGCAGGCAATTAATGCAGGTGCCTAAATAGGCATCCAGAAGCCTAACTCTTGACATTTCCCCTATGCTCCAGCTGCAAGCTGTGTCCACTCCCCTTCTTGTCAGTCTTCCACTGACCTTCTAGTTGCTGTTAGCATCTATCACGTGGCAGTTTCTTTGTGCTTTCCTCATCTCCTTGCCACTCCCTTTCAAGTGTCAAGTAAACAAATGAAGTAAAACAGGTCTAAAAATAGGGCCCTTCAGTAATTATGGTGTCTATCTGTGCAAAGGTTAAAGATCAGGACAGCTAAATACATCAGATTCACTGCTGCTTTTTTGCCTATGTGTTTTCCTTGTTACTCATACATGAACAATAGAAAATAAACTTTCCAGGTAACAGTTATGACCTCTCTACTTGCTTTGCCCTCCTTCTCCAAGGAAAATTAAAAGGGAAAATACCATGGCTGCTTCTACCTGTGACCAGGATTCCTGCCTCTTATGACTTTACTGTGACACCCAAGGTAAACTTTCAGGAAGATCCTGCCCAGCTCAGCATGTTTTCTCACTTTGGGAGCAGCCAATGAGATCACCCAACACCACAATTACAAACTCTCATAGTTCAGAGAGTGCAGCTGACTCAGCCAGCTCACAAACTTGCACTGCCCTCATACGTGCATTATCTGGACACCTCAATGTCTGTGACATGTCTGCCTCCCAATTCCTGGTACCAGAGGTGAGTGCAGGCACTCCCCCTTCCACAGATGCACCATGGAGGCACTAAGCAGCCAACTGCCAGGAAAACAGCAGCAAAGCAAGGAAGGAACTGAACCTGTCTATTCTCAGTTCCACTCAGCCACCCAACCTGTGGGGTGGGGGGGGATTTGTTTTTCTACAGCTCAGTTTTCAGACAGTACTAATTCAGGGGGATGTGTCCATACAGGTATGGCTGTGGCTCTGACTGTAGCCACACAGGGACAGCCCCATAGTCTGAGGTGTGATTTCAGAGGGAAGGCTCTGTAAGATACCTAATCCATGTTTTTAAGATGGCCACACTCTGCAGTGTGCCTCTTAGTGTGTCTCTCAAGAATCACTCTCATGTTCTTGGTAAGGCCAGAATCTAGCTTGCAAACACTTTGAAAATCATTTAGTTTTCTTAAAAACCTGAGAAATAAGACCAAACATTTTAGCTGTAGGACAAAGACAGTTCTAATACCATTGCTACAAACTCTGCCCAAGACAGGCTACCTGAATGGAAGTCAGATTAGATCACCAGTAGTCCACACTTGTTTTGGGTGGCACACTGAAGGGTGTCCACACATACTGAAGGCTGCAAATGACTAGAATAAATACCCTTCTTCATTCAGTTGAAAAGGACAACAGACATTTTCCATACAGCACCCTCTGCTAGATAAAGCTGGTACACCCAGCAGAGAAACACATGTGAAATGAACAGTGACAGTGGCACTGACAGGCTTTTGCATTCCCTGGTGTTTTCTTATGCTAACAGCTGACATATTTTTTTTAAATCCATCCCTTCACATTATTTTAAATTTTTTTCCACTAACTCCCATTTCACATGACTACATTCAAGTTTAACTAGCTTCTGCCCTACCTCCTTTTCTCATACTGGCAACCAGTTGCATTTTTTTAGCTTATGCTTCCATTGTAGGCTTTGGCCTTCAGTCCCAACACTCCTCCTTACAATAGCTACAGCTGGTTTTTGTGACTTTTGATATTTTTCTTTGCCTGTACTATCCAGAAGGGGTCCTTGTTTTTTCAGATGGCTTAGCACACTGAGCTACCCAATCACTAACTCACCCACCATGCAAATGCAGCCACCTCTGGAGCAGACCATAGTAAGTGGAATAGAAATGGAAACTCTGCACAATAGAGAGCATTTTAAGCTGTAAACAACAGTCTTCAGTTGAAACTGCACCTGAAAATTTAGGTGGACAAAAGCCTGGGATTTATGGAAGGCAGCATGAAAGTGTTCCTCTTCTTATAAGAATTGCTGTGAATGTTTCCACAGCACTGAAAGAGGGAGACCTTTGCTATGAGACACCCAGACCATACTACCTCCCTCCTCCCTCCTCCCCCTCTTTACAACTGTCAATTCATCCCTGGCCCAAAATGTTACCAATAACACCCACAAAACCACTTGTTGCAAATGCACTGTTCCTATAAACTTCCTCACCAAATATTAAGCCATCCTACTAGCTTCTGAGGATCTACCACAGTCATGGCTCAAGAGAAATGAAACTAGACACAGAGAAGCCACCAGTTCACACTGCCTCGGATGACTTTTGGGCAACCATTTAGTAATTGCTCTTTATCAGGCAAGACTGGACAAAACAGTACCACATGGAACTGTCACAGCTGTGAAGAGCTGATGTACAACAGCACTTCTGAAACTCAGAACTGGGCTGTGACCATACCTTGCCCTCAAAGACTTGAGTGATACACAGAACCAGGCTGTGACCTTACTCCCAGAAGTGGGTTAGAGACCAGATGATCCCTTTGGATCCCTTTCAACCTGAACTATCCCATAATTCTGTGAATATGAAAGGAACAATGAACTGAGGGGCTGGAAAGAAGCCTGTGTACAAAAGGATCTTGTTTCCTCATGTGCCAAAATAAAACCAGAAGGTAATGAACCGACAGCTCATCTCCTTGAAGATACTCTCCTATTTCTTACTCCTGCATGTTAGCAGCAATGGTTCAGAGCCAAGAAGCCTGTCACTGGAGCAATCTGCTCTCACCACTTCCACCTAAAGCATATCAGTGGGTCAGCCCTGAAAGGAAATCAGCACTACTACTCCTCCTTACCTTCCACTATGAGCCACACTTGCTGTGATTCTTCCTTCTTCCCCCCGTTCTCAACCTGGCACCAGTACTTCCCAGAATCTGTCCGCTCGACGGATTTCAAGCTGAAAAAAGTCAAAAGCCATATCGATATTTTACGTGGATAAAGCATGGTTTTGCCCCAAAGGACCCTCCAGCATTTGGGAAACCAGATGCAGGAACAACACCCACTGAGACACAGCCAGCTCTGCTGAGGAGGGCAACAGCCCACCAGCACAAAGCCTGCGGCTGAAGAGCCGCCCTGGGAGGCTGCTCTGAAGTGGGTGGAGGGAATCCTCAGCAGAGCAGACAGCCTTCGTCTGAAATGGCCTTGCAGAAAAATCCATCATTTGCATCCTCCGAGGACAGGAAAGGGGTTGGTGATCCCGGTCCTGAACCGTGACCCTAGCTAGTCTTCAAGAGTGACAGCTTGGCCTAAAACAGCTGAGCCAGCAGGAAACTCCATCACGGACCGTCAGGGAGCCCGACTGTTCTGCTTCAGGTGACAGGACTGGTGACAGCCTCATTCAGGAACAGATGGGTCAGAAAAGGTCCCCCCCTCACCTCAACTGTACTTTGTTATTCTTATCCCAGAAGCACTTCACACTGAAATACTACTTGGGCCTCTCAACTAGTGATGTTAGGGAGTTTTGCTGGCCTGCCTCAGCACAGGAGCTCACCCTATAAACTCTTCTGGCCCCTCCCTTGCTCAGCAACAGCTCCTCTTCCAAGAGGATGCATCCGAACAGGGGAAGGCAGCCACAGGCCTCCAGTTCTGGGGAGACATTCTGCTCCCTGCTCTGCTGCTGGAAACTGTGGTATCCTCACTCCCATTAGCAACACGAGAATTTAGTCCCAAAGCAACAAGATCTCAGCTACCCAAGGCACTGGTGTGACAGCGAGTGCCTGTCAATGTAAAAATGCTGATTGCCCCCTGTGGGATGTGCAGCCATGAAGGGAGCCTCAGCAGATCTGATGCCTGCCTGAGGGAAGGGAAAGAACATCTCAGGAAGGAAGACAGAAAAGGGAGAATGCTGAAATACACAAAATGGTCCCACTACAGCCTGATTTTCAGAGCTGTACCTTCAAATGGCATCAGCTGTCCTGCCCATCCAGCCACATGTTCTGAAACACAGCCATCGCAGCAGAGTCACACAGTGGGTGTAGAAATGATCACTTTAGGAGAAGAAAGAAAAAAAAGGAGAAAAAGATACGACACAGCTACACTTAGCATCCTAACTTAGCCCTGGTGCTGCAGAAGGTTCTCAGTGGAAGAAAACAAGAGGTGAAAAAGAAGAGAGAGATTGTGAGAGCAGCTAGGGGGTTAATAAGCAGTACAGTTTCAAGAAAAACTGTTTTCAGAACATGATGTTATGGAATAGTTTTACTAGGCACGGATGTTTTTTTCATATCAGAATGTTTCCTACAGACAAGCTGTAGTACAGAGACTTTTAGTTGCTGGAATTGCTGACTTTCACAATGTCAACTGAAAAAAACTAACAGGAGACAAAGCTGGAGCTCAGGGAGGAGGGATTCTCAGTCAGTCAACAGTATTGAGCCCTCACGGTCATGGTATGTTTGCTTGTGCAGGTTCTCTTTATGCACAGAAAAAGCCAGAGTACAACCTTGGGTCTTATTTAACTTGGTGAATCCAGAACTGGCTGATATGCCTCTTTTGCTGAAACAAAGGCAGAGAGCTGCTTTGCAGAGAAGAGGTTTCGAACCTCTGAGCAGGGTAGGACTGATACCACAAAGTGTAAATGTATTAGGAAATACTATGCAAAAAAGAATGGTTCAGGTGACAAATACTCCTCCCCAGAGAAAGGAAGGGGATGTAGTCCTGGGAGTCTCATGTCAATTAACAATCCTCACCCTTTAGGCAGAGTGACGGTTCAAGACAGAGTAAGAGAACAGAAGAAGAATGAGAGAGAAAACCTATTTAAGTCAGAACTTAGCCTCCCTGCTGCACCACAGAACAAGATGAATACACAAGGCAAGAACATCCTATCACCTTGAAGCCACATCTCAAGCATCATGGGCATTAGCAGAGCACCTGTCACCACAGTAGTTAGGAAACCAGGATGGTTCTAGCGCTTAAAATCTCAGCCTCTGGTGGCTTCAGTTCTGCTCTGTTGTGTCCCCTCACACGCTGAACTGCAGACCTAAGCACCCTGCCCCGCCGGGGGAAACTGCAGTTGCAGAGATACGGCTGACAGCAGAAAAGTGTGCAGAAAAGTGTGCAAAAGTTTCCACGACATCCTTCCTTCTCTGCGTCTGTTGTACCTGAGGAAGCCGATCCAGTGTTCTTCATCTACTGGAATGTACACCTGGTCTACGCTTTGCACCACTGCTCCGTCCTTGATCCACAACATCTCGGGATCTTCCATTCCCTCCAGGCTGCAATTTAGTTTCACGGGTTGACCCTGGGACACCTTTAATTTGATTGGAGATCCTGTAAATTTCATACCTAAAAGAAAAATACTACTCCGCCCCACCCCCAGAAGAAGGGGGGTTGGAGTACAGCAAATTACTCTAGGTTGGCAGTCTGGAATTACACACCCTACCAGCACAGAGGGGGCTGTTAGTCTCAGCACTGCTCTACTGCTAGCTCTGGTAAGCAATACTCAAAGGCAAGCGGTGAAAGCACAACTGTTGGAGGAAAGTGGTGGCTCAGTGGGTCTACACGAGGCTTTTTCCACCTCGGGTAACAGCATGGTGAGCTTCTGCATAGCAGTGCCCAGCGGGGACAGACAGAACCGCTGGGAGCTTCGTTATTTCCCTGAATCCAGCAGCGCTGAGAGTTCGCTCCACACCTCCCTCTTTTCCCCAGGCTTGAATTTTAGCTACAGTGCTCCTGCGCTGCTAAGGAATCATCATTGCTCCATTGTACACCTTTGTAAAGAGCTGGGATACGAGGAAGAATCAATTATGTCTCATTATTCAGCGTGCACTGTTCCTCTGCATTACAGAAAAGCTTCTCTGCTACCTGCTAAACCCATGAAAGCAAAGCCTATTCCACAGCACACCTCGCAGAGGAGCAGAACTACTTAGAGAACAGATATTTCTGTCGTGGGCGTGGGCTCAAAATGAGCCTCCCTGCCCCTTCTTCAGTCCAGCCCAAGGACCACGGTGCACACCCAGAGCTAGAGCTGCAACCCCAAAGCAGCAGGGCTGGAGTCGGTGGAGCTGCTCAAGCTTACACTGACACGGAAGGGATTGGAATTTGGCCCAGAGCACTGTTACGTGTGGGTGGACGGGGAGTGTTTCCCTCAAGCAGGAGCGAATATATGGAATGTGTTACCATGAGAAAACGCAGAAGCCAACTATAGAAGCGCATTTAAGAAAGAAAGGCATATAAAGGAGGAACCAGAGGATCAAAGGAGACCGTGGGAAAGCAGGAAGGTAGAAAACAAATGTGAAGCTAGCTTTGTTAGAGAGGGTGGTCATTTCCTATGCAGTGGCACAGGACTGACAGACCAGAACTGGTCTAGCCTAGTTCCATATTACACCCTGGCAGTGGCTTCCACATCCTTCAGAAAAAAACATTACTCCATCACCCTTGCCCAGCCACATATCCCAGTACACTGCAGCTTTGTGCAGCTCACGGGCTAGCCAGCTTCTCACGGGATGCCTCACTAGGCTACAGAGCCGGGCAAGAAAACACCAGTTGGGAAATCCAGAGCGACCAGCCCTGTTGCTCTCCAACTCTGTTACAGCCTTACTGGTGATCAAATACAGATATTTCTTACACGCCACTTCCCTTCTTGCCAAAACACCCCCCTCCCACAGCCACGAGTGAGGCAGAGCAACCGCAGAGGGATTGGCAGCAGTGTTCTAACAGCTGGAAGGATGGGAGCCAGTGCTCTGTGACCAGTAGCATTCTGCCACTGGCAGACGGTATCCAGCAGAGTACCAGTGGTCCTAAAGCAGCCTCAGTACATGGGCAGAATGACTTGATTCCTTTCCTTACCAAGATCCCCCAGACTGTCAACAGCTGGCTTCCCACACTCAGCCTTTCGCCTTTCTATCTGCTGTTATTAATTTAGAACATTCACAGAGAGGATTAGAAAGCTGGTAAGATGGTAATTTTCATTTAGTTGCTACAGCTTGTTTGCTGGACTAAGGATTTAATCACCCTGGGTAAGGATGATCTAACCTTCCATTACTTCAACTCATCTATAACACAAATTACATATCCCAGTGCATGCCAGGAAGCATCCTCCCTTTCCACCACTCACAATACTGGAGTAAGACAGGAAAGATTCATAGCAGCTCTCTCAGTGTTAGAGAAAACTGATGTAGCCAGACTGCTGAACACATGCACAAATTGTCCACTTCACAATTTACTTTCATTACAGATGCCTTCATGAAAAAGGAACCTAGTCCTTAGCTCTCCTCATTCTGTGTCCTGCTGAAAGAGCCACAAATTAAACCAAGTATTGTTAGCGACCCTTTATGTGTTTCAGTTCCCATACAAATTAATGGTGTAGGAAATAAATACACAGTCCAAGCGTTCAACCCGAGTTGTAATTCTCCATATTGCCCAAGTACAATCCCTCCATCAAGATCAAATGAAATGAAGAAACACCTCATCAGGGAGTTTTAATTAATTCCGTTTTTTTGACAAAAAAAAACCCAAACAGTTTTAGCTACAGCATCTCTTCCTGCAGGTATCAGGAAGAAGCACATAGGAGACCAATATGTGTTTTAAATTTCCACCTGCTCCTCCTTCTACTCTCCCACACACTATTTCTCATCCGATAACATTCTTGCCAGTGCAAGAAATAATCTCGTCCAAATAGACTCCTCCAAGCCTACCTTCAAGAGCTGCAGGAGTTGAAATGTATAGCTAAGAAATAAAATTCTATTCAGTTTCTTATCAAGCAGCTGTCTGACAGAATTGACAGCAAACGAACATACCAGTTGTCAAAATACATGACGTATCTGTTTGTTTTTTGATTGCTAGGAATGTTAAGTATGTTTTTTGTGAAGTTATTTTGGGAGTGGAGAGAGAGAGAAAGAGGGAAAGAGAGAGAGGAGGGAGAGAGAGAGATCTACTCAAGCACAACAAGGCTTTTCGCTCCTCAGATTCCTTAGGACCCTGACCTAGCGACCCAGCTTGAACTCCAGCCCTTCCAGCACTGTCACCACCGCACATCGCTCCCCGTGCAGCCCAGAGCCCGAACTCCCGGCGAAGTCGGCTGGCCCGGGCGCAGAGCGGCTCTCGCACGCAGCCCGTCCCTCCCGACTCGGGGGTGAAACTTCGCCAAATGCGTTCGAGAGGGGAAAAAAAAAAAACCAACCAAAGCCTCTCAGGAATGCGTTTGCGGCCGGCTTTCCTCGGCGGCGATCGGCGCCGGGCGAACACAAGAGCAATGCCTCCGCAAACGAGGAGGATTATTCGGGCTGCCACTTAACTACTCTGCGCTCGCAGGCCAGCGGGCGATGGTCGCGGCACCTCGCACAGCCGAGGGCTATCGCCGGCGTCACCTAGCTGGGCGAGCCACCTACCGTCGCGGCGGAGCCCGGGGCCGAAAACAGGGTCCCGACTACCACCTGTGGCTGCCCGGGGCCTCGCGGCCGCCACACCGCGCAGACCCCGCACCCCCGCGCCGCGCCAGGCCGCCCCTTGCCCTGCGAGCCGTTCGCGGACACCCAGCCGCTGTCGGCGCGGCTGCCGGGGCTCGGCACTCGCTCTCAACGGGGCTGCCGACACCTGT
>JANHGL010000386.1:0-101345 GCA_024611195.1 Ceyx melanurus | reverse complement strand
TTAAATATAATATTTTTATAAATGTCTTCCACAAGTTAATTTGTTTAAATGTAAAGTTGATCCAAGACACAGAATTTTAGGTGACTATTCCTGAAATATAGATGGTGTTCATTTTCCCTCAGGTATGAGCACATTCTGATGGCTCCAGACCCAGTCCCACTGTATGCTCTGAAACTGTTGGTGGCCCTGACTGAACACAGCCCAGCTTCTGTGAGGTGATGCTACTACACATTCTCTCTTATCTGGGTTCTTTCTGTTGAAATTTAGAAAATAATCAGAGTATTTGTTATAGAAAACAAACCCACCTTCTTTGTGCCAATCTTAGAAGATTGTGTTTATTTAAATATGGATTTAGCCAATGAAACACTATAGACAAAATCACAAACATTTTAGCATTAAAATTATCATTGAAAATAAAAAAAATCAATGCAGAAACATCATCTAAACTGTTGTCCAGCTAAGCATGTTTGTGCTAGGACAGAGGTGATGTTTTTGTTAAAGGTTTAGAACACTCCATTCACTTTAAAGGTGTCAAAGGCAGTGGGCAGAGCTTCTCGTGGGCTAGTCGTGCACTGGCCAGAACACTCATCACTGTTATTAATGTACAACCAGCTCCTTAGTGTTACACTTAGAAAAGTTCCCCTCTGGTAAAATAATCACCTATTAACCCTAAACCTGTAATTTTGTTTCCTCTCTTGTCCTGCTGATAATTGCTAGATGTCTAAGTTTCAAAACCAGGAGGCTATTGCTTGATGTTACTGTGAAGTCAGTTACTGAAAGCTGTTGTAAGGTTCAGGTATTTGCTTTTTTAGTGTACAGCATTAAACAGGAGAAAATACCACTCATTCTTGGTTATTTTTACCTTCAATAGTGAATTTTTACCATTGTGAATATAAATAGCAAACAAATTGTGCTTTACAAATATTGTGAATGTAAATAGCAAACAAAACCATGGCCATTCTGTGAAATATATTCCATGGCTAAAATCCTCTCTCACTTGCTTTAAGACATTTCCTTCATAAAGCTCTGTAAGATAACAGTGAAGAACTGGGACAATGTCACTCTCTTTGGTGCATGTAAGTGCAAAGTGGAGATAAATCAGATTTAAGCTTTGTCTTAATACATTACTTAGTGTAACTTCATGCTTTAGCTAAGTTCTGTGTATCACTTTCTTTAAAGGCTGCAGGTATTTCTTGGTTCAGTCATAAAGGTCTGCAGGTGACCTTTAAGAGCACGTGTATTTGCTCTAGTTTTGCTTAGCTTATCTCAGCAGAAAGCAAGAGCTGACTTGGTAATGCTGTAGCAACTGGGGCTGCTTACAGCTTTTGAAACCAATTATTTCATAATTTTACCACAAAAGCATTTTTTCTAGGTTTTGCCTCAACGAGGATTGCTGTAGCTATTCTGGGTGTTTGTATTTTACTGCCAGTGTGTTCTCAGTTCAAAAGCTGCTTATGTAGCAAAGTAAGCAGCTTTTGCTGGGCTAAGTAATTCCAACATGCCCTGAGCGGGAGAGGGTTTGTGCTGGCAAAACTTCCTGTTGTCAAGATGATTGCTGCTACAGGAGTTGCTCTTTTGGGGAGTCTGTGGTGTTTAAATAGCCTTTTTTACATTCACTGTTGTTACACCTACATCAACAACATTCTCTTTTCCAGGTGTAGTCTAAACTTTTAATTTAGCTAGTAAATTTGGCCCTGAAAAACAAACCTCAAATACAATAATTCTATCTGCAACCCTGGGACTCTTGTCATGACCTGGCTGTGTCCTAGGTGCCAACACTGTCTAAGGGTTGTTAGATGGCACAGAGAAGAATGGCTTTACGATTTTCCTGACCTGTATAAGGAACTTGTTGAGATTTTCATTACATATGGATCTTTTTTTCCATCAATTTAAGAACAGCAAATTCTTTTAATTCGAGTTTAACTTGGAAATAATGGTTTCTTCACATAAGCTCTTCTTTCTCTCTCTTCCTGTTAGATTAATTTGTGCTGTTACACATTTCTGTATGTCAGAAGAAATGCACACATTTGTTTGAACAGGGCTGTTTCCTAATTACATTACACATGTTTATATAACTGCATAAAATAATATTTTGCTAAATTTTGGACCATTTAATTGCCTTTAGATCCACATGCTAGTGCTGTACAATGCAGCAGATCTTACACTAAACCTCTGTTGCCAGCTCAACTTCATATAGCTTCTATATGATCATCATTATTCCATTTAGGTGAATGCAAGGGTCAGAGAAATAGGAAAACACAGTGAAATAAGAAGTCCTTACTTATATTTAATGCACATATTTGACTTGTAAATAGCTCTCTGTTCTTCATGGGTATGGGTGTTCTGTTAGGGTGCCTTTCATTCTGCTTCCTGTACAAAGCATGATTTCAGCAAATATGACTGACCAGGGCTGTAAGAGGTGACATTAATTCACAAGAAGCATTGTATGGTTCTGTGACCCATGGAGGTTTATTCTGGCCCTCTTTCAGTTCTTTATGAAGTTCATAGAAGAGAAGGTGCAATTGCTTTTAGTTGCTTCAGTTCACAGTCTAGTGCTTTGGCTTTCTCTGTCCATACAAATGATACCTTTATTCTTACTGGACACAAAGCTTTTCAGTAATGTTATAAAGACACAAGAGAAAATCTTTGCAACACAATTTGGTGTTGTCCTCTATGATGTTTGGTGACTAGGCACCTAGTCTGTTAAGGAAAGGGGCAATCACTCTTCAAATTAGACAGTATAATACAGCCAAGAGTATAATCACAATTGCTGTGTCATCCTGGGGCTTGTGAGAGACATGCTTTACTGATAAAAACTGGTTTGCTTCTAAGAATAGGAAAGACTGTATTGAACTCTTGCTGGCTTTTGAGAATATTCTTCTTTCTATTAAATAGATGTATGCTGATTTTGCAATGCAAGTATTGGGATTTTGCAATGCAAGTAAATACAGCTAAACTCCTTTGAGTAACTGCTCCTCAGTATTGTCAAGACAAGTGGCTGACAAATGTGTCCTATATTAATATGTTAAACTCAGGAAATCAGTTAATGTAGCATGCTTTAGAACATACAGCATATTTATAATTTCACTGGGTGTGCTGAGTCTATTAATTTAAATTATTAATGGTACACACTGACTGTTTCATAATATGCCTAGTATTATATTTCTGAGTTTTTATTAATTTCTGCCACTAAAAAATATAATTTAATTACTGTTCCGCTCACTTGAGTAACCTCAGTGAAACAGACCTAGAAGTAATTTCCAAAGCAGTATAATATTTCTGTTTCTATTTAATAGCTAAAGTGAAGCTCATTTTTGTGGATAGTTAGTCAAAGGCTGAGGTTCTGGGTCATGGATTTTGGCAGCAGCTACTGCACTGCTCTATTCCTTTTGTAAGTTTCATGTGTTAAATAAGGATTCCCATTTTCCTGCCTTTAAAATAAATCTTAAAATATGTTTTTTACAGCCTCATGGAAGAAATCAATCTTTTCCCAGCTCTTTTCCAAGTCATCTTGGTAAGATTTTTTTTTCTAATATCTTCTAATAGATAGCTGTTATATCTCCCAAATCATGTCAAAAGAGTAAATTTCATTACATGTGTTGACAAAATGCAATTGAACAGCCTATCAGTACAGGGGAATCTAGTATAAGCAGCATAAACTGACCTGTATAAGGGTTCTTTCCCAAGATAAATACTTCTGTTTTTAACCAAATAAAAACATGAAAAATAGAACTAATAAGCTTTGACCTTATCTAGAACTTGACATCTGCCCAACACAAGAAGTGCTGAGGAAATTGCATTTTATTTGACAGTATCAGACTCAGGTTGGTATGATAATGCCAGTTCCCCCTATATGCTCTTAGAATTGCTTTCAATATGAACTATGAAGGATACAAATTTGGATAGTCACATGCTGAATGTCCACCCCTAAGTGGGATCTGCCACTTAAAAAGATCACAGAACCACTGATGGTTTTGGAAGGAAAAAAAACCTGTTGGCTAGTTGAAAGCTGGAGCTGTCCTATCCACTAGCCTTCTCATTGCTAAACTCCACAGCCTCTTGCTATTTTTTTTTTCAATCTTTTTGTTCATGAAGTTGTATCAGGTAAATGTCCTGTCATATAAATGTGCTCCTGATGAATACTAAATATGCATTATAAATAAATATGCCTAATTTATGCCATGCAGGCAGATTATGTACTTGGTTTTGTATAGTTCTTGAAATTCAATCTTACTCAGGGTAAATGTTCATAAATGTGATTCTGAATCAACTCTGATATTCCTTTCTTAGGTTTAAGAGCTTGTGCTTTTCCTTTGCAGTGATTTATTTCACTGCCTATGATGTGAAATCTCTTTAATACCACATACCCAGATAAGCCCTTTTTTATTAAAGCTACCTTCTTTAGTGATGATAGATTTTTTTTTTTCCAGTAGCATACAGAACACAGGCTTTATGATATTTTGTGTAGATATATATACAAATCTTTTCATGTGATAAGTGTTAGCAATAAACCAAACATTTTATGGTAATTCCTAAAGTTTTGGCCTGGATGAGCACCACTTTTAGGTGTTAACAAAAGAGGAAGCAGTGGTTGAGTCTTTATATTTCATTTTGAATTTTAATTGGAGGAAACATTTGAGCTACAGGAAATGGTTATGGTCAGAGATTCTATTCCTTGTGATCCAGGTAAAGCACTGAAGCCACTCCCTTAAAACCATTTAAAAATGACACTTTTCTGACAAGCCTTTCCTGTGAAAATATTATAAAAAAGGAAAAAAAACCCCCAACATTGGAGAGGAGAAAGCTCATAGTTTCTATTTCACTTGGTTTCTGTCAGAGATCATGGAGGGAAGAGGTGGAGGTGCTTGTCTGGTTAGCAGCCCCCTGGGTGATGGGTGTAGAGGAACATGTATCAGAGGCTATTGCAATTAAAGCATCAGCTTACTTGTGTCTGATTAACTCATCACCTTTTAGACCTGGGTGGTGCACACTGGTGCTTGTAGAAGAACGGGGAGCATTTTCACTCTTGCAAGTACTTGTGGAGCATCCAGGGTGGACATTTGAAACAGCACAGTAGGAGACTCTTCAATTCTGTAGAGAGTACAAATTTACACTGCTGAACTCATCTGCTGGAGAAAATTATATGTATATATGTCAAATAAAAACAGTTCAATTCAATGCCTCCATGACATGGATGGGCACATGACTGATGCTCCTGTTCTCTCCCCAGTCAGTTTTTCTGTAACCACAACGTGCTTTAGTATCTTACAAAGTTCACGGAGTTTTTGATCAAGGATTTTCCTACTTTCCTAGTTTTGAATTGTTTTAGTGTTTTGGGGGGTTTTTTTGGTAGTCATGAAGTGGTTTAGCACTCATATTCTTCCATCACACTTGATATGAGCCTTTTTTGATAGAAGTTTTGTATATAACCTTGAGTATCTTGTGAGTATTTGTGTAATTAAAATCCTCTCAAGTTTTTTTGACACCTTATACTACTCACTTTCAGTTTAATTTGCACTTCTTTTCAAAGCAGCCATGAAACCTGTACGTGTTCTGAAGCATTGCCCAGTGCATCAGCACTGACTGCACGTGCACAGCAAGGCGAGATGTGCTGCAGATATCACTCAGGATTGAGATGCTGTGGGCCCATAAAAACATCTGCTCAATCCCCAGTCCCGGTCAGAAAAGCAAACAATGTTCTAGGCTGTCAGAGGAATTATTGCAATGATCTCAACTCAAGATGTTTCTGAGCTGGCAGGAGTTACTACGTGTTTAGTAATGGACATCTTTTCCAATGGCCTTGTCCAGCCCCCCTTGTAGGAACACAAAACTGGGGGAGGCCCCAGCACCATGGCAAGGTGCTGCACAGCCTGCCTTTGCATAGTGTGAACACACAGCTCCAGTTGTCTGCGATCAACGTGCTTCCTGTCAGATTAATTGATTATTTCTCATTAGTGTATTGAAGAGTTCAGCACACAATGGATCTGCATCCACTTGTGACACACCTGATTTTAGAAATGTCACTATTACCCCCTTGGTTTCCTAATAGATTTCTCTGGATGACAGAGCCATCTTGACTTTGGTATTTTTAAAGGAAGCTGTTCCACACTTTGGATCATTCCCGCTGCTTTCTCAGAATATTTTCCATTTTTATATATAAATGATAGAGATGTAGGACCAGAGTGAAGTGTTCAAAAGGAGAATGAGTTGTGGGTTCATACAATGGCATATTGGTGATTTTTAATTCTTCCTTCTTTTCCTTACACTGCACTTTGCTTTTTTGTCCTTTATCATTGAGCTGCCCTGTATGTGAAACTCTCTTCCCTAGCCCAAGATGATTGGTTCATATATGAAGTTAGTACTTCTTCCCCTCCATGTGTACATTACTTTATTTACATTACATTTCAGATGCACCTTCAGATACAATCTTCCTCCATTTACCCAGATTTTCCCTCTCTCTGACCAACTTTCAGAGCTCTCAATGCTTAGCACAGCACATTTCCCCAGCATTCCTCTTACACTGATGCTCTTTTCACTCTGTCTTTATAATTAGACAATTTTCAGACTTATTAGAGAAAAAAAACTTGGGAGATGGTTGGGGATGGGTAAAGGGATAATTGCACTTCTTTTTAATTAGAGATTTAACTGGTATCGTCATCTTCAGAAACCATATTACTTCTGCCACACCCCTTTCCTTCAAATGTTCCTCAGCATTTGCTGCCTTTCTCCTGAATTTTAATTTAAACAGCACAGCAAAGGTGGTTCAGCTCCTGGATTGGGAGCTGGTTCTGCTATGACTAAAATGAAACAAATTTTTTATCCTTCATCATCCATCCTCCCCCACTTTGATCAGTAACTGGTAAATCTTGCCTCATATTCTTTAGGCTTTTTTTTTCCCCTCTCATTTTCACAGTTCTTGCAGTATCCACACCTTGGACACATTTCATTGTGTTTAGTTCTTTTATAACCAGATTATAATCTTGTCATAATATATAGAATAAACTGATTTTTTTATATATATATATATATGTATAGACATTTATATTGGAAATCTCTTTGTGATCTCATAAGTGTTCTTCATACTGGGTTACATTATTGTGATTCTTTCTCACATGAGACTTCAAGTCTGGTACCAAACATCCTTTACAAATCAGAAGTTAGAGGGAGAAGTTCTGACCTTGCCATAGTTTGGGTGAATTTTAAGAGTTGTTTTAAATGCGACATATAGAAATGAATCTCTGTCTATGCAAATATAGGCACAGGGTGTTTAATTTCTGCATGTAAATATTTATTTGTTGTTTCTGGAGAAGCAATATTGAAACAAAATCTTATTCCTTCCCAACTTTGTTTGTCTGGCCGATGAAGAGCAATCTGCCAATTTACTGTCCCTGCTCATGCAAATATTGAGGCAAAGAGAAGACTGAAGGAAAAATACCCACTGAAGAAAAGCTGAGGTGTGCACTTTTGAGAACAAGAGCTATTGATCTTATGACCAGAATTTTACTGTGATATTATCACTGTTCTATCAAACAGCTGAGATATGTGTCCTGATCTCATCTAAATAAATATTGGTGCAGGAATGTGGCAGTTGCTGACTGTACATTTATTGACCAGCTGCATTCTGATGACTCAGGTAATAAGCTATTGTGTGCTTCACAATAGAGCTTGCAAAAGCATATTGAATGTCCACAAGTGGCTGCTGGCTGGTAGAGGGGGCCACATGATGCTTCTGAACTCTGATCATTTATCTAGAAATGTGTCTGCCTTGGCTCCAGTCATGTATAATGCATCGTGCATGGTAATGTCTTGCTGAGGAGTTCATCTTGCAGGAGGGTAATTAGATTGTAGAATGCAAATCTTCCACAAAGCAAAATGGTTTAAATCTTAATATTCTTTTTTTTCAACTTTCTCATTTTAGCTGTAGTTGTTTACTCATTGTCTTATATGCTTAGTTTCTAAATCTTTTTTGATTTATAAAATGTTTCCGAAGACAAGCTTAAAAATCATTGCTAAAGTAGATTTATAGTCTAATATGTGCAAAAAAAGATGAAACTTACAATGATCCAGTCTTAGTTTACCCACTGTAACTTTCTAATTACAATTATAGCAGCAACACCATCTCAGACTCAGCTGAGATTTTGGTGGGGTTTTTGTTTTTTGTTTTTTGTTTTTTTAATTCCTCTTAGGTTTGTCTTTCAACTCCTGTTACTTACTGGTCCAAGGTTCAATTTCTGCCCCTCAATTGCTCTGAGCAAGTGCTTCTTTACTGCTCATGTTGGAAGCAAAATTGTGCCCTAGAACTGTTTTCTTTCTTTTTTATAGACTTGGTTCCTTTCAAACTCCTGTCTACCAAATGCAATAATAACCTGCTTGAGCATCATGATACTAAATACAGTAGCTGACAGTTATCACTCTGCAGTTTAAGAGATGGCCATAAATTGATCCCTGTGGCACATACTGGAGCACTGTTTGGAGGGTGACATTGCTTTGAATTTTCCTTTGTTGTGTCAGGATTTGATATAGAGTTTGGCAATAAATTAGATCATATACAAGGACAGAACAGTTTTCTCTCAGTTATTTGAGTACAGTATCCTTTCTTCTTAGGGCAGCCCTTCTACTGGGTACGTACTTTACTCATTTGACCAGGGCAGAAAGGAGGTGTGTGAGGGTCAGTAGCTCTGCCTGCTGCTGTGGAGAGCCAGGGGTTAGTGCAAACAGTCCAGTGTGTGGGTTACTGTATGTGATAAAGTTCCACATCTGCCTGCTCTGTAAGCAGGCCTGGAGGAGGATTGACATTCACTGCACGTAGCTCTCTTTAGGGCTCACATCTGGATGGCTCTGCAGGAGTGTACTGCTGAAAGCAGAGACCAGCAGCTCTGATGGGAACAATGGAGCTGGAGAAAACACAGGATGCCTGAATAGGATTCCATTAAAAAGGGGGGAGTGAGAGGGATGTCTAATGCAGTCCATTTAATGCAGAGCTCTCCAGAGAGTGAAGTGGGGATTACTCCTGCTGCCCTTCTTATTAAAGCTGCTGGAGGAGATGCTTGTTGGGCGAATGGTATCTCCATAACAGACACTCTGTTTCTCATGAATACGTTTCTAATTATATCTTAATGATCTCAGCCACAAATAGCAAAACAAAAATCTTTGTCTCCCTCAGTGGTTACCTTAGTGGCTGCAGGATTGGAAAGGTTTAGATGATCCATCTCCTCTTGCTAATCCCGGGGGACTCCATTGTGAGGAATGAGACTTGTTTATGATGGTGAATTAAATTGCTGTAAAAGGTTATTTCAACAGACAGTTGGGAAATCATAATAAAATAATTTAGTAAAAATGGGAGCTAGAGTATGCTTAATGAAACATGATTAGATTTAATTTTCTTGCTATTTCAATCATTAAAGGTACATTATCCTTTCTCATTCGGGCTCTTTGCCACAGACCTACTCTTAAGGAACAGACTGAAACTTGCATGTTCCATTAGGATATGAAAATGGTTAATGATCCCCCACTCTCCTCTCCCCAGCTTTTTGTGAGATGTCTGCTACCAGCTTTTCAGATGGTTTTTGGCTATTTTCCTCTTTCATCCCTTTATTCCCTCTCACATCTATTGTACACATTTTTCAGTGTGAATAACTGTTCTGGGAGTATAGGTTGAATAAAGTAAAATGCTATTATAGTTACCTTAATAACTGTAAAATGGATTACTAAAAATAATTATATTAGCAATTAAAAATTAACTCATTATTAGGACCCCATGTTCTAACAAAGTTAATATTTTAATCAGCTCATATGAAATGTTTCTATGCTCTCTTAATCCAGTGGTCCAATTATTTGGGAATTTTTGTTTGGTGGTTTTCTTTCCCTTTATGCTTTCATTTTACAGCACAACATCATACTGTGTGACATTGTGCATGGGCTCAAATTTCTGTCTGGCCTCTAGTGATAATAAATGTAGTTCTTGATATTCTGTGCCTCTCGGCATCAAAATGCTACTTTGATCTAAAAGTATCCAGCTTCTTTGCAGACTATGAGTGTTTATGAGAATAAAACTACTCTTTGTTGGTAGATGACTTGGGCAGAGTAGCAGAACCTCACTGACAGGAGCTGGTCATGGCTCCATGGTTTTCAGAACTCAAGTGTGTTGTTTGAGGGAAGTGATACTTGGGCTATTTCAGTGTTTCATGATGTTATCTCAGTCTGGATGTAGGTTTCACTGAGAGAGGTTTCTTCGGGGTGAAGTTTCTGCACAAAGGAGTGTGGGAAGCAAAGGAAAAAGAAGTCAGGGCAGCTGGAAGCCTCTTCATCAGGAATGCCTTAAGGAAAGGGGCCAAGTGCAGAATCACCCAGAGGGCATGGCTGATACTGGGGTTCTGAAGATCCAAATTCATATTTTTACTAGAAGGCAAGATGTTTTACTAGCATCTCTCACAGTCTCTTAAGTTTGTACATATTACATTTTCCTTATAGCAGAGGCTTCTGAAGATCTGGTCTTTCTTAGAATGAGGAGGAATAAAAGAACTTTTAGTCCTCTACACTTCATATGAGAGTGAGCCACTGTGGGGTACAGCAGGGGCATGTAGGGAGTGTCAGCACACACTGGGAACACTTTGAAATGTTGAATGTTTGAGGAATGGAAAAGCTATCTCTGTTTTGAGATAACCCAGACAGTGAAGTTATTTGTCAGTGTTGCTACAATAGTTGTTTGGGTTTTATTTTTTATAGCTTGTATATCATACTTTAAAAAAATTACTAGGAAATGTGTCTGTATGTGTATTTATGCGAGTGTTTGTATGTTTAATGTACCTTTTTTTCCTTTCAAAGTAATAGACATAAATACTCCTATAATCACTTAGTATCAGTGATTGAAATGAACATGAATTTCAGTTCATTTCAGTGACTGAAATGAACAAAGTGAGGGAGAAAAAAAAAGAAAAAACTCTTGGGGGTTAAAGGCACTGTGCTTCCAGTGGCTTCATAGTGTATCTCCTGCTTCCAGGTGATAACTTCCTTAACAGGGAAAAAAGCAGGAGGATTTGAATTGAACCTGTGCTGAGAAGAAACCATGGATTGATGGTGGGAATATATATCATTAACTAGAATTAAATTTTGTATTAATTTTCAAACTTCTATTGCTAAAGTTAATTTCTTGAAACAGTATGTGGACACCTAAATAGAAATTACTTGTGGGGAGGAGGTGGGGCAAGACTATGGAAAAAAAAAAAATCATTTGGAGATTACCTTGGAAAGATGAGATTCCCAATGCTGTAACTTTCTGCAGTGTCAGAAGGAAGGGAGGAGGCTGCTGATTTGAAAGGGAGATGTTATAATTTAAGTGGTGAGTGAATCCTGGATTGTCTTGACTGTGAAAGTTAAGAAAGACAAAAAAGCATAAAATATTCCAAATAAAATACTCTTAATGTGTCACAAGTTAGGGCAGCCCCCTAGACCTGTAACAGGCACTCTCTGTTAACCCCCTTCCTTCCCCAAAGGGGAAGAGAAAGGGAGTAAGGGAGCAAATAGAAAGGGAAACTAGAACAGCTTGAATGAAAATTACAATAATAAAAAATGGAATATATACAAATATATACAAAAAAGTATTGAACCCAACCACCTGATGATGTCACTGTCACCACTGGTGCTGTGGAGAGTCCCAGCCTGGGCCCTGCAGCAGGTGCTGGCTGTGGTGCACTCAGAGCTGTGCCAGGCTGTGCTCTGAGGAACACTGCCAGTGCTTCCCTGCTCCTGCCTTGGCACCAATGATCCCAACCTGTAGCTTGTTGCTATAGGATACTTGAGTGGGGAAAGGCTGCCAGATGGATTTGCTAGGACATCTGTATGCAGTAGTATCAAGTTGTCCTCTTAAAGGAGGAGAAATGGTTACTTTATGAATAGGTGGTATGAAAAATACTGTTCTTGTTTTCACAAGTCCATTCAAAACTGCTGTTGTTGGTCACATTTTCATTCTTTGATGTTGCATTCTCACATAATCAGAACAGAATGAGAAGAGAAAGGACACTGGTCTTATGTTTTCAGTTCTTAATGTCTGTTGTACAAAGGCACTTGTATCATCTTGACAGAAGCTGGTTTGCTAAAAGTAGCAAATTTTGTTCTCCAGAGGCAGTGTTCTTTAGAGCTCTGTTTATTGTGTCACCTTTCCTCCTTATGCCTTGTGAGATTTTGGCTGTTAACACAGCTAAAATTGCATGCTTGTTTCCAAGATAACAAGGAGCTTGGAGGAATGAAAAGGATGTAACAAACAAGTTACAGAATAAAAAGATCGTTAGGTCTCTGAAAATCCAAATAGTATTAGGTAGAAGGTATTCCTACACCTAGAGTAAGTACAGTAGGAGAGGGCACTTGTAAATGGACAGACTTCTTACAAGGTATCTAGTGAAATTTCTGTGAAAGTTCTAAGCCTCCTGATCTGCATATGTGGACTGAATAGAGCTCTGTGGTGACACATCTGAGAAGTGTGATTATTCCAGAGTTTCTGATCCTCTATTTCATACATACAGAGTAATACAGTATATAAAAATTAGCTGGGTTGAACGCACTGTTGAACTCTGCTCTTGTTAGAGTTGCTTGTTAACATCCATGCCTTGGTTTATTTTATCTCAGCTACACTGTGCAAAGAATCATCTTGTAGTAAATATAATTTGAGTATGTTTCATTTCTGTGATCTTCTTCTTTCAATGGATTTAGTGTGTGGAAATTGAGCATCCATCTCGTTACATCCCCTCATTTACCTCACTTGCATTTATAGGTCGTATGTAAACTTGAGGAGACCCCCTTTATATTTATTTAATTACTGATTACATGGAATGAGCAGTGGTGCTGTGGCATGTAGTGGTCCTTAGATTTAATTACAGCATATCTGTAAAATTAGCATTTAGTGCATCTTCTTTGGGATTCTTAGCTACAGGAGTAGCAGGAATGTAAAGGAAGCCCTAGATTGGTAACAACTACCACAGCTACTATCTATTACATGGTGTTAGCTACCATGTAATTAAGATACCATGGTTTGTCTAGGCTGAGGTGAGTTCTAATCCACAGAAGGGAAATGGCAGCTTTAGCCACAGTATCTTACCAAGATTCATACTAATTCATGCTAATTCATAACTGCCTTTAAAAAGATACTTCAACTGATTTCTTTTGTTAATGTACAACCTTTCCAAATTAGAATGAAAAGTTTAATGGCCTAAACACAGTGCAGTTGTGTTTGAAAAGCATGATTTATCTTCTGTGGTTCCTTTTGGTTTGGTTTTTTTTTTACTAGTATTTCCTTGTTATGCCCTTGGTATTTCAGAGCTGTCCTTTTTAAGCACTGAAGCAATTAGTTTTGAGAAGGCTGATTCTTCAGGGTCCAGTGCTTTCCTGCCTTTCATTCGCCGAAGCTGCACATTTTAATGAAGTTGTTTCATCTGTGTTGCCAAACACTAGAATTTTGCTGCTTCAATTCTAATTATCTCTGCTGGCAAATGCTGTGTTTTATTAAAGCTGTCAAGTGCACTGTTCATTAAATGTCCACAGTCTGTGGTGCTGTGCACACAAATTAGATCAGCTTTGCTCCTTGATTATGAAGAAGTTAAATATTTTTATTGAATCCTCTGAAATCGAGTCTAGCAGCAATCAGTGATGGCTTATCTAGGTACAGTATACCTGGAGCTCCTTGACACCTATTGTCTTGTCAAACCCATCTACTAAAACTCTAGTGGTACAGCCTAGTGTACTGTTTGTAAGATTATTTTAGAAACCCTTTTGCTTGTGTTGCATCTTGACTGTGTGGTTAGGGTAAAATAGGTTGTATTACATGTGCTTTAAGCAAAGGCATCGGTCCCAGGCTTTCGGTCAAGGGCTGTGTAGTAGAATTGATCTCCATTAAAAGCAAAGCTCCTTCATTTTAATGTTACAGAGTGAGTGCAAGAGATTGTTCTTCAGCACCTACCAGCTTCTCTTATAAGTGGAGATCTCAAAAGGGAGTGTACTCAAAGGTGCTTGCTTCTAATATGTGGGGCAGTAGTAGAAATATTCCACTGGCAAAGAAAATATTTGAGTCAGCTCTCATTTGACACTCGTGAATTTTTTTTCTTTAGTTCTGTATTCTCAGTGTACGTATCATTATTGTCAATTACACAAATAGCCATTCTTACTTTTTAATCTCTTGATTTCGAAATGTTTTTTAGGAGAATTACTAAGATTCTGTGATGATGGACTACCAGATAAACACACTGTTGATCTTTGGAAAAAAATGTTTTTCTTACCCTTCAGCTATCTGTAGGCAATAATTTCAAATTTATTTTTAGCACCGTGGCTTTACAGGCTCTCTCTTCTGCATTGGTTACCTTATCGTTTGAAGAATGTAGTATTTATACTTTCCAACACTGCTTTTAAATTTATCAGGCTGTATTTTAAACCTTCATCAGAACAGGTATTTATTGTACTCCTTATAGAAGTCATAAATGACATCTCAAAGTGCTACATGAAATAAACAGAAACTCGAGGCTCTTGGAGATATATATTTTTGGGTTTGGCAGGAAACTACAGTCCTTCAAAAAGCTGTGAGCTGATCTTCCTTGTCTCTTCTCCTTCTGATTCATTTTAAAGTGCTCTAGTATGAATAGAAAATCCACAAAGCCTGTAGTTGAATAAAAAGCTGTGTAAATTTATATATGCCTTTATCAATGCATTCTGCTTTATAATCTGTATTTCATTGTATTTACAGGAAATAATCGCATTTAGTTTTCATTTTTGAGTGCAGAAACAGAAATTAATGCTTTCTAAGCAACCATCTGAGCCTGTGCCTGTCGTAACCTTTCCTTCAGTAGTTAAGATTTTGAAGTGGGATATTTGTTCTTCCCATAACATGACCCTTTGTACCACTGTGACAGATCTTACCAAGTGCCATTTCACGCTATCCTGAATTCTACCAGACTAGTTAAGAACTAAAAATCATCTTGGAATAGCTGGCACATTCTGGGGTCAGTGGGTAGTGGAGTGATATCAGGATATTGAGAGATGGGAGAGAAATATGGAAGTCATGTTTCGATTTGATTTTGAGCCTGAAAAATCAGACAAAATATTTCCTGAACCTTCCAGGGGGATTGGAAATGTATTCAGGCTTCTATTTGTATCTAGGCTAGATTGGAAAAGCTTGTCCTACTTTGGCTTCTTGAGAGCTACCTGGGTTATTACTGTCACTAGGGTGAAGAAATAAATGCTTTGATTGCACTGCCTTATCCACTCTCTTCAGGTTGAGTGTACAAGTGTGTTAACTGTAACAGAGGAAAATAAGCTTTATGAACTCTTATGCCTTCCTCTTACCAGTATAACAAATGGAAAATTTGCTATCAGAAAAGTGTAAAAAGTAGCTGAAACAATCATCAAGCATGACACATCAGAAGTGATGAAGTCTGATACAGAAATAGGTCTTTAAAGGGCATCTGAAATTAATGTTATACTTATGAAAAAAAATAAAAGCAAAAGCAACAAAGAAGTTTTACAGTTTATTGTGGGTTATCAAGATGAAACCAAGGAGAGTAAAATTAGTGCCACTGCTAAAAGAAATAACATGCAAAGGGAGATGTTCCCAGATCTGTATATTAGGTTGATAAAGCTCTATGCCATTTTTAAAAGTCCTAAAAATTTAGAACTCTTTCAGTTTAAAGGTACATGGAGAGAAGTTTTGGTTCAAGATTTTCAATTTAGCTCCCTGAAGTTGCCGTTATCTACTAAGATATTGTACTGTTTTCCTAGTATTTTAAATGTTCAGCTTTAAGAGATGGAAAAGTATTGCTTCTGTATTGACTTTTTGGTAGGGAAGAGTGTTTTTTCTAACCTTGCAAAAGGCAAACTCCATTTTGTTGTTGTTTTCCAGGAGCACCAGGACAGCATTCTTGGGAACACCATTCAAACTGTGATTGCCTTGCTGAGTAACATAGTTGCTAACAAAAGCACAAACATGATGTTACTCCTTGAAGAAGGTATGTTACCTTTATCTTTAGTTCATCTCCTTACTACAGATGTTTCCCAGGCTCTCATGCTATCTGTCACGGTGTGAAACTAGACTTGTATTTATGATCTGTAGTGGTTGTTGGGTAATTGCAGTGTAACTGGCTGGTACACCTCATCACTTCTTCTGCCTCCCTTACTGATTTGATGGTAAGTTTAACTTGTAGGAAGCTGTTCCTCCAAGAAGATGTGGTTACAAAGGAATTACTGACTACAGGTTAGGATATGCCTGTGTAGAATGGCTTTGGAATGGAATGGGTTAGACCACTCCTGAGGTTAACAGTGCAGAGAGCCTCTGCAAGGTGTTCCTTGTAAAACTAACACTGCTCAAACCCGTGTAAAGGGTGAGTTGTACAATGCTTCTGCACTTCAAAACAAATCAAAACCTAGCTTCTGTTCCCTGCAGTGATGTAGACTGATGGGGGGGGAGCACAAACTGCACAGGGAGACAGGGAGAGACAAGGAAGTGTCTTGTGAAGCCAAGCGTGGAGAGAAAACCTTTTAAAAGCCTCTAGGAAAAGACTGGGTAGGGTATGAGAGGGAAAGCCCATCAGAGAGCAGCTTTCCTGTAGTCATGAGATGGAAGCAGCAGCCTGATGAGCCAATCCCATTAACGGTTTAAGTGTAAACACTGCTGCTGATGAGCACATTTGGAGAATTGCATCTGCCTTAGAGATGTGAATAAAGCAAGTAAATGTAAAGATCAGAAAGCATACCAGCCTAAAGCACTGTCAAGAGTGGTCGTTGAGGGCGTGCCCTCATTTTTGTGATTACCTTAGCAGTTAAAGCGAGAGCCCAGAAAGTGGGAGAGCTGAATTCCTGCCTTTCTGCATGACAAATTGGGTGCAAAACTATTGAACAGCATGGCAAAACTTCATCCATTCCCTAAATATCTCCTCTTTATTGTCTCACAGAGCAAACTCCCCCATTCCTTTTATGCTCCTGGCAGTATATCTGTGCTCTTATCAGCTCCAAAAATAAAACGTGTCTATTCCATTGTGCTAGTTTCCAAATTAAGGAAGTGGGATAGAAACATTATTAAAGTCTTTTATCTTTTCCTTGTGCTATGTCATAAATGATTCCAGTAATATTTCCAGACTATTATTGATTGGATAACACTAACTTGGGCTTGCTGAATTTCAGCATCCAGACTAGCAAAAACAGAACAGCATAAAAATAATTCATCTTGGGTGACATGTCCTCATCTTTTTTCATCTCTTTTCCCTCTCGTCTCGTCTTTAGACTACTGAAAATCTGGGGTTTTGACTATTTGTGGATTAAGCAGATTCTGAATTTGGTTTGCAAGCATGTTATGAAAGTATTAATCTTGTAATTGTCAATTTGTAAAACTTGCTTGTAGGAAAAAGAACAGTTATTCCACACAAACTGGAGGACTTGTTGTCCTTTTTTGTTACCAACTGTGAAAACATAGCATTCCTTACAGGAAAATACCTAAAACTCCTCAATGCCTCTATCTTTGCTCTCTACCTTGTCAATTTGAATGATTTTTGTGTGATGGAGAAGAATCTAGTAAAATATCTAGTAAAATGGAAACTAAGCTCCCTCTTGCAGAAAAGAATCCTGAAGCCCAAACAGAGAAGTTGAACATGAGTCAGAAGTGTGCCCTTGCAGCAACAAAGGCAGAAGAGGGCTGTGATAAGAAAGAACAACTGGAAGGTTGAGGGCAGTGATTATTCCCCTTTGTTTGGCATGCAAGAGATTTCATCTAGAATACAGTGACTATTTCTGAGCTCTGAACTATAAGAAAGGCATTGACAGACAAAAGTCCAAAAGAGGGAAACCAAGATGCTTAGGAGAGTGGCTAACATGGTGTGTCTGTTTCCAGCCTCTGCATGCACTGATACATGACTCTATTCCTTCCCAGGTGGAGAACTTTGTACTTGCCTTTGTTGCACTTCAGGAGCTTTCTGGCAGCCCATTTTTTGAGCTTTTCAGTTTCTTGAGCTCTTCCTGACTCTTAGCTCAGCAATTTATCCCATCAGCTGCTTGCCTCATTGCAATGTCATCTGCAAACTTGCTGAAGGTGCATGCTATTCCATGCCATAAATACTCCTTGTCTATGGTACTAATGAACATGCTCAACATTCATGAGTTTTTCTCTTGTCTTAGAGACTGAAGACAGAGTATTATGGGTCATCACCTTCCCTTATTTCCCCTTTCCAGTGTGATAATTATCTATATATGGAGCTTTAGAAATTAACCCCCCTAAATGCTTGTTAAACATTATAAGGAGTTGAGGTGTCAGTGGGTCAGTCCTGTCCATTTTTTAATTTTTTTTCTTGTGTTTTGAAGAGTCTGGACATTAGTGATGAGGATTTCTTTGCAATTCTTTCTATGCCTTTCTTCAGCTGCCAAGGAACATGATTTTTGCAGATGGATCATTCAGAGATCCTGGTTGCTGTTCCCTTTTGTACCTGTTAGTCTTGAGAACTTCCTCCTGCTCAGAGAAGTTTTATTAGGTGATAAAGACTGGTTTTTTTAATGGGTTGCAGCTTACATGCTGAACTTGCTCCTTTCTGAAGGAAATCTTTCACGGTAGCACTTGCTTCATTACTACTGCTGTGATTTTGTATTAATAACAACACTGCAGCTCCATGTCTGTGCAGTTCACCCACTCAAGCTCACAGTGTGTTGCCTGGCATTAATTTTGCTCTCTCCCTTTGTGTGGCAGCACATCAGATGTGTAATGATAACCACTTGTAATGTTTAAAGGTGAAATGGAGAATAACATCTGCAGCTAAAGTTTCAGAGGGGATTTTAAATGGCCTGTACACATGTTATCAGCTATTAAACATTTGTTCTGTTAACATTAATGAGAATTTCCACTTAATAATCAGAGGGGAATAATATGATTCATTTTAATTACTGAGACTGGAATTCCATAAGGAGACTGGGGTTAATAAAGGGTCTCTTGTGAATAATTAAGGTGAGATGCTAAAAAGCCAAGAAAATAGTGGTCATTTTTATCATTGTCTTCTAAGAATGTGAGACTTACTCTATTTTCTCATGTCTTAGTATATGCCTAACAGTCTCTTTCCACATTTTCCCAATCTTTTGTAATCACTGGACAATTTTAAGGTCACTTGAGAGAGCACAGAGGTCCAACTGTACAAAGTATGTACTCATTCCATAATAATACCTGAAGAGAGAGACTGCAGTTAATGCTATAGCTTAGGGAAAGGCAATAGTATGGATTTATCCATGAGAAGTTTTTCATGTTAGGGCAGTATCCTGCAAAGGTGTATTGTCCATCTTGGACAAGTGTCTATCAACAGGTGTTGACATACTGACAAATTCATACATGAGATGAACCACCAAGTTGCATTTGGCTGCTGGGTAAGTAAGTGGTGTAAATATATGGTTTATTGGCTTGTTTCTTAAGTACTTTGTACAAATTAAAAACAGAAAATGTTAAATTATCTTGATTGTCTGTAGTTAGTAGTGCTTTCAGATTTCAAGCCCTGACTGTCTCTGCATCATATTCAAAAGCAAGGAAATTCTTCATTCTAACAGTTGCATCATATGAATTTTGTTTATAGCAACAGTTCAGCTGTAGTGTTTTAGAGCATACAGAACTGTGTTTCAGAGGCATTAGCTGCTTCATCAGTATCCTCCTACTGAAGAAAAGAACAAAACAGGCTTTTGGAGACTAGGTCTTACAGGTTGCAATGGATAACTTCTGATCCTCTCTGTGCAGCTATTTATTCCTGATAATGCCTTAAATTTATTACATTTATGTAAACAGCTATTTTTAGTATGTATGCAAAGTAATTCCAATTAATTGTGCCTTTAAAAAAGGTTTTCACTGTAATGAAAACCTGATCTAGAGCATTGTTTGCAGCCCAGCATTACTTATGAATGAGTTTATATTTTTAGCTTTTTTGGGAATCTCATTATACACCATAAATGGTTTATCTTTTTTTTTTTTTATCTATTTTTTTTTGTGATGGTCTTATAAGGAGATTATTTATATATAAAGTTCAGTACAGTCATGTGGAACTGAATGACCTTTTACAGTTTACTGCTACCACCAACAGCAATGTAAGCAGAGATCTTTGTGTGAATGTTTAAACCCAGTTTCTATTACATGGTACAGCAAATCCTCAGTTTTATTTCTTATGTGTTAATGCTGTTGAATCTCAGGAACTAAAGTAAAAGTGCAATTGTGAGGCTTAGAACAATAAAAATAATCTTTGAGTTGTGTAAAAATGCAGCAACTATTTGCAGTAGGTGGCACTTTGTGCAGCTTGTGTAAAAATTGATGTTCCTAAGGAATGAACTTCTACACTTTGTGGAGATGTAGAATGTCAGCTACAGCAGCAGTTCTATTCAATATTGCATTAAGAAAGCATCCTGGGTGCTTAAAGCAGGGAAAGTTATTAAAAAGAAATCTGCAATAAACTTTGTAGTCAGAGCATCAGAACTCATTTGCACGTCATGAAAGACAGATCATCCTTCATGGGTGAGGTATCCTCACTCTTGTGGTCCACTGCTTTGACTTTTAGTCAAATGCCAAGAGATTAATTTGATTTCAAATGTCTTTGTGTGTCATATTGTTCAAGTCTGTGAAATATTGCATATCTAACAAGTGGCACTCGTGAGACCAACATCCAATTTTAACCTTTTTCTTGAAAAGAAAAAAGAAGCGTATTGCACGGATCTTCAACATAATGATAGGTAAATGACAATGAATTCTGAGCTTTAGATACAGCCCAAAGATTTCTAACTTACCTAAATCTTCAGAGGATATTCTTCCACCTTTCACATCCTCTCAGATCATTTTATTTGAGCTTCAGTTGCCAAAAGACATTTGATTATGCTGCCCATAGCACAGTTTTTAAGAGCAGCTTCTAGCTTCCTAGACAGCTACATCTCACCATCATCATCAGTGTTCAGGAAATCAGGCTGTAGACCCCATTACCTCAGCCCCTCATTCCTTCCTCCCTGTTGCACCCACTAGCACGGTGCTCTGGGCACTGTACAACCCTGAGAAGGTGTTGGTGGGACATTGCAAGAAACTGGAATTTTAGGAATGCTAGGGAGATGTTTGAGTAGCTGGCTTCAGAGTAGCAGGATTTTATTCCAAGATGGGAGGAACTAACTCTAAGGCAGTGACTGAGAAGAGGGCTGTGATTAGTTATATAGGGAAAGGCTACTTGCAAGGGAGAGGCAGTAGTTATAAAATACTGTAAAATGCATTTCTTTAATATGCCCTTAAGCAATAAAAAAAAAGAAAGCCCAAACAAAATCCACAGACTTAGTCTGTGGATAAAAATCAGACACTCTGCCTGGTTTGAAAACTATTTGCTCATTCCTTAGCCCCTATTTATTCCTAGGAGGCAGCAGGTTTCTACAAAACTTTTACAGAGAGAATATAGAAATATTTAGTATCTTTAGATAGAAAATGTGCTGTTTCATTACAATATTTTTTACCTGCTTATACGTGACCCTAAGCAAATATAAAGCTCAGTTTGTGTGCAGCGTATTGGGATTTTGGATGGAAAGATTGGCAGGGTAAGTTGGGGGAATCAACAGGAGTAAGACCCTAAAACCAGTTTTTCTATATTTCTACTGTTTAGACACAAAATACTTTCCATTAAATAAAGTAAGAAATTAATTAAAATACAGAAAATAAATGCAGACAGACGTGTATAATCTTGAGTAGTTGCAGATGTTTCTTCTTTGGCTGTGATTGGGCAAGTCCTTTGGCTGGGATATCTACACCTTTGAGCCTTTCTCAGCTCCCCAACACTGCAGTAGCTGAGCTCTTGAGCACAGAGATGTCTCTATGAACAGCTAAAGATAGTAGTTGTGTGTTACTGTGTTCACTTGAGCTACCACTTATATGAGAAGTCAGTGGTGGTTGAGCCTGAAGAAGTCTCTTCTATGATGTCGTGAAGTTCAGAATGTTTTTTAACAGTATTAAGACATGTTTTTTCTGACCCAAAATGCCAGTCACTCAGGTGGAAGCGTGTAACAGCACACAGGGAAACTTAGAAGTCTAGTATCATAAAAAGATAAGTGGGAATCATGTCAAAATAGCATGGTAGTAGTGAAGCCTTTGAGGAAAAAATAACCTGTGTCATCCTGTGATACTCAACAATGCAGCCATCTGAAAAGGATGGAAATAGAAGCAGTAATTGCTGTGAGAAGCAGTTATGCTGTTCAAGTGGAACCAAGCCCCTTGTTGTCAAAAGCTGTTCCCATAAGGCACAAAATGTCACAGCAGCTTCCTGAGACTTGAAAGAGTCAGAGAAGTTAATAAAGGCCCAACAGGTAGTTCCAGCTTGTCTCACTGTGCTGTGCTGTAAAAGAGGCCTGGCCTTTGCTGGGCCTGGGGTGGCCTTCCTGATGGATCCCTGAGGCCAGCCAAGCATCACCCTGCAGCACCAGAGACACCTCATTTCCACACCCAGCTGATGGACAAGGAAGGAGTAATAGTAATGAAGGTTCAGAATCTTTTTATTCTATGATAGCCCAGTCTGAGAGGCCCTATACAGCAGTCTTCTGATGTAACTGATTTTAATGCTGGGAACTTAGTTGAGTAAATGTAGCCATTTCAAAATGCAGACTGTCTGTATGTTTCTAATATGCCAACCACAGATCTTTTTTTTTATGCCTATACAATTCCTAGGCTAATCTAAGACTTAAGGTTTTGGCTGAGTGATTACTCTGATAATGGTTGGAAGCAGAAAACTGATTGGAAATATAAAATTATGTTAAAGTGTAAGGCATTGTTTTTCCATCTGAAGAGGTGGATATCTGAGGGGTTCCTGATGACAAAGTCAGGATTGTGAAAGGGAAAAAATCTTCAGAACCTGATGCTTCTTCTCACCCACTTAGCCATAAAAATGTTTTTCCCCTCCCCTCTGGAGATTGTTGTCTTTCCTTTACTCTAGGTGGTGCTTTTCCTGCGTTATCATTAGACATGAATTTTAAACAAATCATTGTAACTTTTGAAGAGGCCTTAACTTGGTTAATGTTGGGGTTTGGTGGGGTTTGTTTTTTTTTTTTTCATAAAAGGTTGTAAAGGTTTCCATAGATGTCTTCCCATTGTCAGAAGATAGTGCATCAGCTAGTTCTTTCTTCTTTTGGGTGTGGAAAAAAGGTACATGCTTCACTTTGAATTTTTAAGATGAACAGGAGAAGAAATAGGATATCTTTATAAACTCTAAAGCTCCTGTCTTTTAGGAGGTGGTAAAAACTGGGATGATTTTTTTTCCCCCCCTCATTGCCACCCACCTTTTGAAAAGATAAGAAAAAAAAGGGTGGAAACTTCTTGTTCACCTGCATCCATTTAGTTTCAACTTGTCTTCTCTCTCCTGAGGGCCATTCTTTCTTTGCTTATCATACTGTAGGCTGATTACTCAAAAACCTCTCATCCCTATTCCTGGGAGACTTGGCAGAAATCCGGTGAAGTGTTGTTAATGGATTTATTCACACTTCTAAAAGATGGTGTTTCTGAGCTAACATGCCCAGATTGTGACACAGAGCTTTCTAGCCAATGATGCAGCCATGAAATATGACTTACTTCCCTGGTTGTCTACAGAACTACTGCTACTATATGTATGTATTATATGAAGATTGAAAAAGAAGTAAAAATATCCATCATGGCTCAGCAGTCTTTCCAATGTGCATTTTTGCTGAACACATACAGACAGGTACTGTATAATTTGATCCCCCTACCAACCCAGTATGATGTGCAGTGGGGGTTTGTGTCATTATTTATCTTGGAAGAAAAACATGTTCAAACTGTTACATTGCATTTTCTTCAGAGTTTGTACCTGGGCAAAACAGAATCAATATTCTCAGTTTAAGCATCAGCTTTGCAGCAGGATCCAGTTCAGCTTGGCTTTGGGAAGGATGACACAGTTCACTGGTTTTGTTTCAAAGCTCAGTGGCTTGGACCAGCATAGCCTAGTGGACCATGCCAGTCCATCTGCTTCTTGGTTAAATAAGCTGAGGTGTGGTACCAGCTGCCATAGCTCAGTGGAGAGCTGGGATCAGGCAGCTGTGCTGGCAGAAGATGTTCTGTTCAATCTGTCTAGATTGTACTGCTAAGTATTAAAGGCACTGTTGGTACAGCCTGAGGTGACTGCACAATCACAGTGTGATGGGTTCCAGCTCAAAGATACCACTTAGCAAGGTTGAAAAATTATGGCTAGGTCCAAGTAGAACAAACATCCATGCAAAGAAAGCAGGGCATGTGCCTGAGCCACTTAAGAAGGATCATAACATTGGAGGTGAAAAGTCAGTGGTTAGGTTTTGGAGATGTATTCAGGTGTGGCACTGTTGGTATGTCCAGATGACAGCAAGTTAGAGAGGCTGCTGGTCACTTATCCTCACACTCAGCAAACAGTTGATCTGGCAAAGTGGGTTTAAGGCTACAAAATTGCATCTGCTCATAACATCAAAACCTGATTTAGTCATCTAACATCCCAACCTCTGTTTAGCCCTTTGACCACTGCAAAGTAAATCCAGCAAGGCCACCTTGGACAGTTGCAGTTACTCCTTGAAGCTCTTCTGTCTGTTGTAAGCTTAATTAATGACATAGGACATGATGGGGAAACTGTAGATCCAGTTTGGTTGCAATGACCATCAGCAAATTGTGCTTAGCAGATGCTCCAGCCTTTGCTTTTGTTCTTTGGTCTAGTTTGTAGCATTGTAAAAGGCTGTCACTTGAAAAGCCATTTGTAAGTTTTCATCCTGTGGAGGACTGCTGCAAATAGACCAAGAGGAGTGGGAATAAATATTTAATATCTTTTCTTACAGAGCATGATTTTTAGTAGGGAAATGTGTAGAGTTTTTTACCCTTACTTTTTGCTGAATATCTGTGGGAACAGTAGTCAGCTGTGTTTTATTGTGGCCATTTAAAACTGAAAACTTCAGAGACTTTTCTGAAGCCAAGGTTCACTGGTCCTTATCTCCTTCAGCCCAGGGCCTCTTGAAGGCCGAGCTAGAGCAATTAGTGTTGGTCATGTCCTTCAAAGCTGTTGAAGGCTGTCAGTTTGTGACAACAGCTGAGGGCTGTGTCTGCATTCTGAGGCTGTTCATATCTGGTCTGTCCAGGTTTTGTCAGAAAGGCAGCTCTCGGAGCTCAAATGTGGTCTCCCAAGGATTTTGGTAGAAGGGAAAGTTGATGCCGAAGCAAAAGCACATTAAGATATTTGAAGCAGATAAACAGGGTTTAATCTTGTGTGACAGGAAGTCTATTATTCAAATTAAAATCTCTTTAGAAGAATTTCTAGTTCTAAATTAAGCCCAGGATATAAATTCCCTTTGTATTTTATCACATGGTAATAGTTGCAGGCTTGATCTTTCTAAGCAGTTAAGTCAGAAGTCTTTTATTGAATTTTTACTGGTTCTGTATCTTGCTGAACGCAAAGCATTCCTCATTTAACAATAACAACAGATTTTAATCTAGTGAAAAACTTTTAGCTTTTCCCATTAATTTGCAGCCTTTGCTTTCTAAAAAGCATCCACTATATATTAATTCACAGTATGCAAGCAGAAGTTGGATCTGTGAAGCAACAACTGCTAATAGGCTAGTTTTACAGGAGGTTTTAAAGGCTCTTGCCTCTCAGTGTAATATGTCCTGATTTTTATGCAGATCACTAAAACCTTCTGCTTGGAAAATCTCATATCATCTAACTTGTGTCTGACAAGACCAAGAGATTTTATTTTAGTTAATACCTTGTAAGTGATGAAGTAGAGTGTATCAGGATCTGTCATGAAGTATAGGACATCATACAATTAACTGTGCCTTCTAAAATGGCCTGTGAGCTCTAATATATCTCTGTATGGTGGAAAATACCTAGCTAGAAACTGCTGTAAAGTTTGCTTAAACAGCAATAATAGTCAGTCTATACAATGTGATTTTTATCTTATTACAGATCTGATTTGTTGGGGTTTTTTGTTTGTTTTTTTTTTTGTGATAGAAGATTGTGCTCACAAGCACTGCACAATTGTTATATGGAAAGGCTGTATGATCAAAAATAGTGAAATCTGTATGAAAAGAAGGTGAGTGAGGTGTATAATGTATGCACAGAAATATTTGACAAGCATACCCCATGAAGGCAGAGTCTTACACCATCTTCCAGCTAGAAGGGATGTTGGCTGAATCTGCTTCAAGAAATGTTTCCTTTATGTCCAGTCTCACAAGCTACCTGTTAAGACAGGTTTGTGTGCACATCTTTTGTGGCTCCTACCTTTCCATTATGTTTTTCACTTACTTTTGTGTGTCAAATGTGCAGTTCTTTCCATCTACTTCCACAACCTAAGAAGTACATAGCCTTTCTAGGGACAACAACAGATGTATCCAAACAAATCAAACCTGACTGCTGAAATGAGACACTATTAATGTCTTATCAACACTTTGAGGAGATCCCTGGAACATCATTACAGCCTGTAGTGATGTAGTCTTTGCTCATCAATTTTGGATTTAATTTTTTCTGATAGAACTAGAAAGCGTTTGGATGTCCTTATAATTATTTCCCAAAGAAAGTCACCTTCTAATACTTCACTGTCTCCCTGTTCAACAAGCTTGTGTTCGTGTTTGATGAGTTACACTCCTAGGAGCTGGGATGGTCCCAGTAAATCTTGTCTAGAACAAAATCTCCTGCCTTCAGAACTTTGATTCTGTGTACCCATGGGTGCTACGAGCTTAGTTTCAAACACCTTGGATATCTTTCCTGAATTATTTATAGTGTGGTTGAGGCGATCTGACAGAAAAAAATGGAATTCAATTGAAATTTTGTCACAGAAACCTTAACAAGATTCTAAGATGGGAAACTGGTTTGGTTTTTTTTTTTCCCTTCATTTTCAAAAACAGTGGCAAATCAGGAATTGCCAAGGAGTCAGTTATTACACTTGGAGAACTGCTCCTCTTCTGGGGATGTCATTCTGACTGTGTCTTTTCATACAGAACAACCTCACACTAGTCTGTTGGTGTGGCTTATAAAATTTTTTCATACTTTTCTATTGACCAGATGAGCATATTCAACAGGATGTGATTTTATTATTCCTAAATTGTTCAAGTTGCATTTTTACTACCTTTTTATTACACTCAGATAGTACTTTTTATGAGAGGATCCATCTGGTTTTCTGTCTTTCAGTTTGCAGTTCTATACACCTCATAGTCTTCATCATCTATGTGTTTGTTCCATAGATGAAATTTTAGAAGACAGTAAAATTCTGTGGTGTCAGAGTTCTCCTTGGCTGGGAAGAGTTTGACATGGCTCCCTGGGGAGAAAAAAGTGCAGAAGTGAAAGATGCTGCCTACAAACTGCCTTTTAATATTATGTGCAAAATTTTCTTCTTTCAATGCTCTTAATTTTTACAATCGGAATAGAAAATAATTTCCAGAGCAGCAGTTGTGCAATTATCTGTTCAACAGCCCTGTCATTGTCTTTTCACTTGGTCTGATGTTCATAGCTCACCAAATCTTGAAACTGGTGGTGATCTAATTTTCTATCCTGGTTTATTCTTCCCTTAAGGATATTATAGTACAAACACAGGTAATTTCTAAAACATAAACAGTAACAAAAAATAGAAAAATAACAATGAAAGCCACAAGACTCTCTTAAAAATGCCATTACCCAAAGGCACAGTTTGCTTTATGTTGCCTGTTTGCAGTTGTTCTAAGCAGGAAACCTTGAGTAACAGGGCTGTGATGCAAAGAAAGCAAATGAAATCCCAGGTTTATGGAGGTAAAGAAGGTTTTATGAAATGATTATCTGAAGTGTTGAGGAGCTAATTCCTGTCTGGAAAAAACTCTCGGACAACAGTCTTGGGTTTCTTCTTAGCAATCTACTTTTGTCATTAGCATAAAAAATATGAAATATGTTTTCTAGTTTGTCTGCAGTATTGTTTCTTATTCCCAATACTTGCTATGTTGAGGTTGCTGTGTTGAGGGTTACTGTTTAAAAAGCCAAGCAGTACTAAACCAAAAACCCGAGCAGGTCCACTGGAAGGAAAAAGAGAAGAAAAGAAAAAGAAGGAAGACAAGCATAGCAAGTATCTCTTTGGTAATATCCAGGGGAGCCAGACCTGCAGGTGAGGTACAATTGGGAAAAAGCTCTCCAGAGAGCAGCACATGGAAAGGGACAAAGAGAAACCCTCTACAGGCTGGGGCTGTGCTGCTGGCTGCACGGTGCCATTGTTCAGAGGACACAAACCTGCTCCAGCACCTGCAACCCCGGGCAGGCACGTTTGTTGAATGCTCTAATTGCTGCTAGGCATGAAAGGATTGCCTAGAAGATTGCTTCCTAGGCTGTGCTTTGATGTTTCCTACCACTTGGAAGCAAAGTTTTCTTTTCCTTTATCCATCTTGCTAATAGGTGAGAATAAAATCTCTCCTTTCAGCTCTGGTTGCAGAAGGTAGCAGGGCACATTCTGTGCAATTAGCGCTCTCAGGGGCCAAAAGACTCCTTTTATCTTTTGTGAAGGTTTGTGAAACACAAGCATAGTCATCACAGTCCATGTTCTGAGAGCACTGTTAGCAATGGGCCCATTCCCTTTATTTTATTTTATTTAGAATTGAATCTGCTGCTTTCAGGCTGTCTTTGGGATTTAATTTTTGGAATGCTGAGACACGTCTCTGGGGATGGACTGGGTGACCTTTAGAGGTCCCTTTCACCCAGACATTTCTGTGATTCTATGTGAGTTGTGATTCTGTAAAGCTGCCTTTTGAGTAAAGTGGTTCCTATGCCAGTGGCCAAGGCTGTTCAGCTTCTGCTGAAGTCATCACAACTTCCCAACTTTCTCTTCTGAGGACAAAGAATGTGCATGTTGTCTTGTGCTGTGAGGAGTATATTTGCATGTCCACAGTTGTGACCTCTGATTTTTATTTGTTGTGACAAAAAGTATTTTAAAGAGATGTCTGGAAGTTCTATTTACTTGGCCAAGAGGTCAGTCTGTTTTGTTTTGTTTTTTATCTGTGGAATCAAGAGTTTATCAGGCTTTTATGTGAATAATGCAGCATGTTAGGGAATGTGTTACACCAGTATTTTATTTTAGATGTCTTGATTATAAAGTTTAAAGTGATACATTTTCCAAAGGTATTTTAAATCCAGGAAAAGTTGCTGGTTTGTTTTGTTCTTTTTCAAAAATTTCCAAATTTAACATGCATATCTTTGTACATAGATCTCAGTGATCTTCTATCTGCCTACATCACACCACCAAATCTCATGCTTTAGTTCAGTAAATGTGAATATTCTGGTGTATTTCAGGTGTTCAGAGGCAAGGTTGCTAATACATATATCCTTGGGTTGTAAATACTTCATTGTTAAGCTCCAAGTGACTGTCTTAAGGGTTGTATGGGAGCCATTGAGAAATAACAGGGTAACTCATTCATTTTTTATGTGACTGTGGCTTTTGTGGTCAAACACAGGCAGAAACAGAGGACTTGGGCATACCCTTACAGGCAATTTTGCAGACATCATTTTGATAGGGACCAACTCTTACTGAACTGTTTCCTTAGGCTTACTCTAATTTAGCCTCTTGAAAAAAGGCACAGAATAACTGCAAGTCTTTTATCAGGTAGATATACAATTTTGTCTGTTTCTTTTCTTCTTGTTAACATCACTTAAATGTGTCTCTGCATGCTATCTCAGTTCTGTATGAGGTGTTCAGAACTACAGCTGAAATTGTACTTAGAAAAAAAAAGGAAATTAATGTGCGAGGTTAGACTGATACAATTTTGAGAGTTTGGTTTATGTAGAGAAAAACCCCAGGAAATTAAAAGCTTAGCCTAAGCTGTAGGCCATCAATCAAACTGTTGTGAAAGAATAATGCTGGTAATCATAAAAACACCAAAGATGTGAGCTAGAAGAGTGCAAGTTTTAATGATCCCAACCCATAACTGTGTTCTAAATGAATGGCTTTGTATTTAATTTCCTGAGGAAATTATAAAGAGTAGATGAATAGAGCAGGAAAATATTTCATGGAAGTTTAGGTAATTGATAGGGTATCTATCAAAGCCAAAATAGTTCAACATCCCACAGCTCTGACTGCTCTCAAAAGCTGAATGATGCAATTACATGTTGTGTTCCACAGTGGCTCAATTTAATCTTGTTCTAGTGTTTATAAAAATATATCATTTACTTTTTAAAGGAGAAGTTAGAAAAGCAGGTGGTTTTACTTCAGTGAAATCAGTGAATTACTTCAGTCATTTTTGACACTCATGGGCACTTGGAGCTATCTCTGTATCTACTAATACACTACAGTCTATTACTGCATAGGGCACCCAAGTCTCACCATGGCCAATGCCACTTTAAAAGAAGATAGTTCACAAACCTGAT
This sequence comes from Ceyx melanurus, assembly GCA_024611195.1. Classification (NCBI taxonomy): domain Eukaryota; kingdom Metazoa; phylum Chordata; class Aves; order Coraciiformes; family Alcedinidae; genus Ceyx; species Ceyx melanurus. Next base: position 71,013 of record JANHGL010000386.1, on the reverse strand, counting down.
CGTGTTATTGTTAGGGAACAAAGTATCTTTCATTCCTAGGAAACTCTGAAAGAAAAAGATTAAGATCAAATATAATGAACTCAGATGTTTTGTATTTGAAAGAAAGATTCTGAATTGAATTGGTGCTGCCTTGAAGTGGATTTTACTTTTTCTGATATGTCAATTGTGTTGTGGGTTAAGCAACCTACAGGAGATGATGTTATTAAATTCCAAAGGAGTTCAAAAAACCAAAAAAAAAAAAAGCTTCAAAACAAGAAGCTATTTTTAGGAAAATGCCTACCATCTGTCAAATCTTAGTAGCATTTTAGTAGCATTCAGTATTTCATTTATAATGCTTTTCTGAGTATATTTGATGTTGAGCATAACACTGTTCAGTTCTACAAGTAAAGCTCACAGGGAAGCTTGTAACTGGCAGACCAGTTAAGTAAGAAAACTTCAGGCTCTGAGCTTGCTGTGTCATTTGGGAACAGCCTGGAGAAACTGCTTCATCCTTGTGACCAGGGGTATTTTGGAGGATGCCTGTGTACAGACATGTGACCAAGATATTTAGGATTCAAAAGATGTCTTTATGTAATGAATGTGACATAATTTTCCATGCAGTTAGCAAATGTGATTGTATCAGTCTAACTCTGCTCCAGACAGAACAGGACAGGAGGTAATTATAATAATGGAGAGAATGAGGACATTTAACAGATATTCATAATGTATGTAAAGCATCTTTTTATCCTGATCCACTGTTTACCCGCGCTCCCTTCCACATTGTTCTTCTCCTCATAGGCTATTTCTTTTTGTCTCACTTTCCATGCAGGACTCTCTCATCACATCTGTAATCTCCTGACAGAAACCATATCTCTGTACTTGGAGGCTGAGGACAAAAGCCTCAGCAAGACAGCAAATGCTCTGCTGCTGTCCCTGCTGGACATCCTGCAGCAGGCACTGACCTACACGGCAGCGGTCGTGCGCCAGACTCTGCAGGTGGGGAGCTGGGTTCCTGGGCTCAGCATGGTCTGAAATGTATTTGTTCATTCATTTCCTGATAGCCTAATAATGGAATTCCCACTGTTCTGATGTAATTGCATTTGTAGTGTGGAGGGAAAAGCACATGTTCTTCCATATGATAGGATTTTTATTTAGATACAACATTCAGTCTGTACATTGAAAGCCAAATTCTGTTCTGACTACATGAATGCATCAGCTGATTGATGCTCTAAACATCCAGCAGCAGTTTTGTCCAGCTCTCATCTACATGTATTTAAAGTGCAACTACATAATACTTCACTCTCTTTCTGGCACTAAATGCATCACTGTAGTGATAGCAAGTGCTCCTAGACTGTTTTAATCGGGATCTTCTGATTTCTAAAGTGGAGCTTTTGAATGAGAGAATTAATTTTTCTTGTGTTACCTGTTTTTGAAGCTTAAATTGACTTTTATAGCTGGTACTACTTCAACTTGAGTACTTCTTATTTAAGCTTTTTATACATGAAATGATAACCTCATGCAGCTGCACAGGCAAAACACACCACCACTTTTCCTTTGCATTCCAGCACTTCATGCTGAATGGAGCTGATAACTGTATCCAGCTTCATTCAAGAGGTAGCTCTGTGGTCCAAGTACTCGTGTTTTAATGGAAATGGGACAAAGGTTCAGGTTATTTTGCATGTCTGTTTTGGAGCAGTTTCATTAGATTATATTGCTGTGATCCACAGTAGCTGAAAGCAATTGGCAGTGTCTCTGTTCAGTGACACAGTGGTGTAGTGTGTATCCTTTGTGTACACATGTAAAGTACATTCCTTTAGTGACATTGTTCATTCCTTTGACAAAGACACTCAATCTATAGAAGTTAAAGTAAGTAGCCAAACATCTCAGATGAAAGATGATTGTCTTCTCATCCAAGCACCAAGCAGGAAAAAAGCCTGTTATAAATGTTTCTGAATTGAAGGTGGCTGACTTACATTTCTTGTTCAGTATAAACACCCCATTTTTCATCTTCTCTGGACTGTCTTTTTGCCCTTGGACTCCAGGTCATTGGGGTGAGTTTCAGTGAGGGACATACAAATGCATCTTACTACCTGGAGAAGCAGCTCTTCAGATATTTTTATTTTTAAATTCTTGCCAAAAGAAAAGCATCATTCTTTCAGCTCCTGAACATCAACAGCAAAGCTTCAGCAGTCATGTCTCTCATCTGCAGGGACTCGCTCCTGTGTTTGATCAACCAAAGTCCTCAGCAATTACACTTGGGTGATGGTTTTAGAATTGAGCTTTAAATGAAACACAATACAAAATACATTTTAAATGTGTTCTCTAGACAAACCATTTACATTTTCCTCTGGTAGCTCTGCTGTATAGGGATATGGTCCAAAGCTGGTGGAAGATAATGAAGTTAAATGAAAAATCCTGCAAGCAGACCTTTCTGGTGTTCTGGGGCAAGGATGGGTCATGAAGAGCACTGCTTAGGTGTAGCAGTAACAGATATTATCACAGCCTTTACTCACTTTAACATTTCATTATTCCTAATTCAAAAATATTTTAAATTATGAGTATTTCAGTATACAGTGTGAGTCAGAAGAGCAAAACTGGCTATTATTGCTGAGAACCCTAACTTGACAGTCACTTTCATTTTCTTGTTTGGTGTTGCACTTAATTTTTCCTGATATGGGGAAAAAAAAAGTAATTAAACTTTAATGTTAAAACAGGCATGTTGTGTTTAAAGAGAATACAAATCCATAACCCATGTATGGCTCTAGAAGTACCTTTGGTGCATGCAGTGCCCAGCTGTTTGCTGCAGAAATGCCCACAGGTCAAGGTATTCACTCAGCCTGCTCACAACAGGCAGGACAGTGTGAGTCTGGCTTTGTGTTACCTGGCACTGGCTCATAGCCTGGGGACACTTCACTGCAAAACAGAAAAGACTTCGATTTCAATGTCCACCACCTAATGCACCTATTTTGTTCCTTGTAACAGAATAGTCACTAAGGTCACTTTTTTGTCTTCTCATTAAGGCACGGAAGTCTGGTGCAGGAGGGGACACCCAGGCTGCTGAAGACCTTCTGCTTATCAACAAACCCCTGACAGACCTAATTAGCCTGCTTATTCAACTGGTGAGAATTTGCTTGTTTGGAAGCCTTTTGGAATGTTCCTGATGCTGGAATAATTCAACTGAATTTGACATCTTAGAGCTCTGCTAGTTTTTCATTGTTTAGAGGCTCCCTCCTTTATGAAGGAAGAAATTATAGGTGCTGTCAGAGTAAGTCTGTCCCAAGTGCAGAACCAGGATAAGGAGCAGGCTGCAGATTCTCAGTTCAGGTTCACATGTGTGTATGTGAGAGGTCTACAGCACAGGTATTCTGAGGAGCAGCTGAGGGACCTGGGCTTGTTCAGCCTGGAGAGAAGGAGGCTCGGGGGAGACCTCACTCTTGGCAATTCCCTGAAAGGATGTTGGAGCCAGGTGGGAGTCAGTCTCATCTCCCAAGAGATGAGAAACAGTCTTAAGTTGCCCAAGGGGAGGCTTAGGTTGGATATCAGAAACAATTTCTTCCCCAACAGGGTTTGTCCAGGCCTGGCCCAGGGCAGGGGTGGAGTCCCCATCCCTGGAGGAGTTTCAAAGCTGTGGAGATGTGGTGCTGAGGGACATGGGCTAGTGGTGCCCTGGCAGTGCTGGGGTAACAGTTGGACTCCATGATCTTAAAGGTCTCTTCCAACCAAAACAATTCTGTGCTTCTCTGCATAGCCAAATTTTAACCCTTTAGAATGGACTTGTGATCACTGCATAAGGATGGGATTCAAAATTTGAAACAACTTCTGTTGCCATTAGGAAAGTCAGTAAACTTAAAATTCATTTGCAGTGAGTGATGCCTTTTAATTTATCCTTTTGGGTTTGATCCTTCTGAGTTTTTCTCAAGGGTTTAGTTTTATTTTAACCTGAACCTGAGGGATTTACAAGTGGGAATGGTCCCTTGTGATCTGTAAACATCTTTGAAGTATGTCTGTTTAAAGGCTGTTTAGAGGCATTTTAGACTCACTGTATTCTCTTCCAAAACCAACATTTTAGGGTTCCATTGAACTAGAGGGTTTCAGATGTATTGTGGTGTGCACACTTTTGGCCTTTATAACTGTCTTTAGCCCCATCTATTTTAGGGCAGAGTGTGATTCCTTTTCTATTAATTTTTGGTGTTAGACTTGTTTCTAAGTCCTCCTTTGATGGATTTATTTTAACCAGTTATTGACAGAGGCTTTTTGGAAATGTTCACTGAATGTCCTAAACCAAAGTGACTATATATTATTTCATCTTGAGAAATTCTTCTAATTAAACACACAAAAAAAATCACTTTGTATGATAAATAGTAAGACATGAAGAGATGCAATTGTTCCTTTAAAGGAAAACTAGTCATAAATTTAAATTCCATTAACTGTCTGAAGAACAGAAAATTAGAGGCCAAGCTTTACTCAGAATATACCACCTGGAAGTCTTTTATAAGTTTGTAATTAAAGGATAGGATAATTGTATAGTTAACATGTACTGATTAGATTCTGACTTGCTCTTGTGTTTCAGAAGCGTGGCTGCAAATTACTGCTGGGTTTTGCTTTGTTCTGTGTTAGTGCAGGTTCTGGTTTCTTTAAGATGCTTCTTCAAAATCCAATGGCTTTGATATATGGTAAACTATAGGTGATGGGGGGTGAGTTTTGCTGAAGATTTTGTAAAAGTGAAGGATTTTTTCTTGCATTGTGTATGTGTTGCTCTTTACACATTATTGACTGGACATGGAAGTTCTTTCAGCTGGGTTTGTTACGTTATATCCTTTACCCACTGCTGCATTAAACATTTCCTGTTAACATTGGGAGTGTTTGAGCAACAGAATAATTTTAGTGCTTAGGATCCACTGGTTTAAAATTGAGGTTTTTTGCTGTAATCTCTTCAGTAGAACTAGATTCTTTGTGGGTCTGGTGGGTCTCTCCAGATGTCACACACTGCCCACCCCTCAGAAATACTCAGGTTCTGTGTAGTTTCCAGAAGGCCAACAATACTTCTCCATATTCATTGAGCTGTGGGGCTACATAACCCTTTCCTACTGTTTGGAGACATTCAGTTTTTTGTGAACTTTATTTTTCTGGAGCTAATGGAACTCTTAAATTCTGAACTAACCATCACTTTAAGATACTGAGTTAAAATTATTTTCTCTGGTTTGCTATTTCTACCAATGCTACCATATTTATAGTTTCTTATAACACTTTGGATAATTGCTTTCCCTCATTGATATAAGTATTTCTCAAGTAGATGATTGTTCCATACCCTATTGACTTGTCTATTTCTTTTCTTGAATTCTACATGCTTATGTCTTTTAATAATCCCTCAAAAATCATTATTAGTTAAACCTGAAAATGTCAAAAACTTGTGGTTTTGACACAGTCAGTGTTTCCCTTGTGTAATTGTGATGTAGTCTATCACTTGGGGCATAGAAAAGCCAGTGTAGGAAACCTAGATTGCATGTAAATGAAACTCCAGAGTTTTTAAGAACACAAAATAAGAAAAAAATTACAGATGTGGAAAACACTGCAAATACAGACAATTCAGTATTCAATCCCAAGATTAGTCTGCCCTTAATTGATCAATAGAAGGAAAAGAAATTGAGTATTTAATCTTCTGCTTGGCAGCTTTGTGTTTAAAAGTTAATTACATTTGCAGTTGGTTCCTGTGCTCAGTATGTTACTGTTGAAGACCAGTTATTCACGTGCAAACATGCCTTAAAAATCCCCAAACAAAGCAAAACAAGCAACAAACCACAACAAAAATCAATCAAACAAAAGCAAACAAAAAACCCCAAAACAAAACCAGAAAAACCCACAGCCACCACCACCTGAGGAAATGAGAGTACAATTGTCCCAAGCAGGGTTTCAGAATGAGCATTTAGTTTCTCTGCAATTAGACTAGATTAAAATGAACTGAAACTATACTGGGATTGAAAATATTTTCCCCTAGGCAGGAAGACAGCAATTTTGCCTTAAGCCAAAGTAAAATAATTTATTTTTTAATTTACTAATAAGAATAGCACTGTAAAGTTATCAAATTTAATAATAATGGTTTGCTTGTACAGTTTTTTTATAATGTCTGCAAAATCATCTCTCACTACAGTTGCCAATGGTGCTTCCTTTACAGCATATGCTGTAATCACATTACTGGTCTAATGAACATCTATCTCTTATCCTAATAAACCCCCTTTGTGTATAACCTCATTAATGCTGTGAAATAGTGTCCCCTCAGGCTAATGGCGACAGTTGCATTGTAGCTCTAAAATTAGATGCTGTGCAACAGCTCCAACTGTGTGAAAACTGCCACTTCAGCTCAAATGATCACACGTTTCTTGTAAGGGTTTGCAGTTCAGGAGCATGTTGCAGCCTGGTTCAGAATGAAGGTGGTTTTGACAACAGGCTGCAGACACAGAGAGGAACAAGAAGCTTCCCACTCTTCTCCCCTTTAGCCTTAGAACACACAGAGCAAGCTCCACCTACAAATGAAGGAAAATTCTATGATCCCATCCACAGGCAGCTGTAACATGGCCATGAAAATTAAGTAAAAGCTAAAACAGTCTTCATTGCAGAAAAGTCTTTCCATGAGGCTTTAGTTTAACATTTTGAAGTGAAAAACATCTACATTCCTGAGTCAGGTAATGGCCAAAATTGATTTAATCTTTTAAGTAGTTTATTTTAAGATGCTGGATTTTTGTGACAGAGCCTGGAACAGGCTGCCCAGAGAGGCTGGAGTATCTCCTCTAGCAATTTTCAATACCCACCTGAATCTGTTCCTGTATGACATGTCCTGGTTGTTCCTGCTCTGGCAAGGGGGCTGGACACGATGGTCTCCAGAGGTCACTTCCAGCCCCCACCATTCTGTGATTCTGTGACATCTAAATGGCTGTCAGTGGCTCAGCAGCAAAATGGTGAGGGTTACAAAGAAAAATGCTGATGCAGACATACTTCCTCTTCCACCTTAATTATTGATGGGTTACACTGTAAACCAAAGATTCTTATCCTCTCCTGAGCAAATATGGTCTTTCCTATTCCCAGTTTGTTTCCCTATTCATCCAAGACCTGTGCTGTTATTGGTTTACCCTCAATTTTCCAAGATGACAGCAACTTGCCCCCAGTGAGATCAGTAGAACTATTTTTTTACCTGATAAGGATTGAAGATACAAATGGAGCTGTAAGGCTTGTGTGTAGCTTTTCCTTCTTTATAGCCTTACTATTTATGTTGATCTTATGAGATAATTCTGGGTGTTAGAAAGGAAACAAATAGGTGGCATTTCGATTGGAGAGAAAACACGTAGAAGGAAGAGCTGCTGTGGTCCTGTCCCTTGCATAGCTGGGTCAGACTGGCTGTGCTATGTCTTGGGGCTCTGCATTCACAGCTCTCATCTCCACTCGGGCTGGGTTGAACACGAAGCTAATGGGAAACAGGAGTGTCTTTGCCTGCAGCTCCCCAGGGAACTGCTGCTGAGTGTTGGAGGAGTGTGTGTCTGATGAGGATGTTCACAGATTGCTTTAAAGCGATGTTTGGGTTTGCCTTAAAATGGAAAACCTCGGGAAGTTACTGCGGGTTAAATAAGCAGTTGTTACGGAAATGCTTGGGTGTGTTCTGTAAATGGTCGGAGAGTTGTCTGGGGTGTGTCAGTGAAGATGGTCTGTTCACTGAGCTTTAACCTGGCTGCTTTGTATTTAAATAGTAACTCGGGAGTTAAACTGAGCGGGAGCAATGAGGTGTTTTTACACTAATATGCCTTACTGGTTAAGACCATCACTGGTATTTTTTGTTTACTTCATGGACTGTAAGGCGAGAAGAGGCTATAGGATCTTCTCTAACATGAGGCATAAGGCTTTCCTAAATTAATTCTTCATTAGAGTAAAGGGGTGTGGCTTGCTTTTTTTAGGGAAAAAAAATATTGTTTTGTACAAATTGCCCGTGCTGGAGAATCTGTCTCCGTTGTAAGAAAGTTCTGTCAACGGTTAATTGCTCTTATTAAAGAAAGAAAGAAGAAAAGGAAATCAAATTATTATCTTCAATCCGAATTGCTTTATGTAAAGTTTTGAGCTATTGTCTCTTACCAGTCTTAGGTAAAGGAATTAACCTGTCCTCAGCCTGCTGCTTCTCACATGTAACTCAGAGAATACAATCAAGTGCCCTTTAACCCTCTCTGTGATAAGTGATAGACATTAAATTCATTCAGTCCTGTGCTGTTAGATTTTCCCCTTGCCTGTTCCCAAGTGCAGAAAAGCCAGAATTCAGGGAAATGAACCTTCTAATGGCTCCTTCGGTGCATGAGCTAGCTGGGCAACCTGTGCTTTACCTCAGCCAGAAGCCCCAGACTTGATTTAGAAATAATTAGATGAAGTTTTATGGTGTGCATTATGTAGAAGATTAGACATCATGGCTGTAATGATACTTTCTGCTATTGCTACTTCTATTTAAAGCAAGATGTACTCTCTGAAAAGAACAGAGTTGGGAGCAGCATTTTCAGGGCTTTTATGATGCCGCCGTAGAGAGGCTATTTTTAAAATCACAGGGCAGACATTGTTACACTGCTGCTTAAGAACAGATATATTTTAATTATATTTTCATCACTTTATTAAGCTTATTTTAATGGAATTTTGAGTCAGTCAGCTAGAAATTATTCTTTCCTGGCCCAATGCAAATGTTAATACTCCTCCAAGTCCCCGGTGATATGCAATTTATCTGAAATTGGAATTGGATCTTTCTTTCTTTTTTTTTTGTTTTGTTCCTTTTTAGCTTCCCAGTGAAGATACTGAAATATTTGTGAGTGCCTTACAGTGCTTATCGTTGCTGGTTCAGCTGTATGGAGGGGGCAGTCAGGAGAGCATGTCTCCAGAAAATATGGACTGCTTTGCTGAAGTACTGAGGTCCAAAAAAGATACACGACAACTGAAACTTTTGTTGAGAATTTTAAAGAGACTGGTGAGTCAGAATCTAAACATTTTAAAAGTCTATGTTTCTTTTATATGATTGGATAGGTTTTTAATCTGGTTTGGTTTGTTTTTTTCCACTTACAGTAAAAAAGAGTATAGAATAATTTTGAAAACAAAAGGGATGAAGCTAAATTTCGTGTCTTTACATTACAGTTAGCCTCTCTGGAGAAGAGAGCCTTCCACACTTAAAGCCTCCTGCAGACATAGGTGCATTTCTCCTGTTTCAGTTAAGCATTCAGCTTATAGATTTGTTTAATACTTTGGCTTTATGAAGCACTGGAGCAATTTTCTGAATGCCTTCTGAAAGGACTAACCTTGCAGCAGGGAATAGCAGTTCAGGACCTTGGTGCTTTATTTCGTGTCAAAAAAAAATCTATTTTATTCCCTAAAGAGCTCTGAGCACAGGCTGTGACTGAGCAACAGGGGACACTGCCAGTCAGTGGGTGGGAGGCTAAGCCTGGGAATGTTTGGTTCTGTCCTGCTCTGACATGGTGACATGACAGCAGTGCTCTGTGTCCAGTAGCTTGGGTGGAAAACCTTCTGTATCTGCTATGTTCTCTCTGATAATACTCTGGGTTTTATCTTGAAGTGTCTTGATAAGAAGTTTTGCTGTGTTGTCACCTCTCACTGGTTTGTTACTTCACCCTTTACTCTCCAAGAGCAGGAATTTGGACTTAAAAGAGGGTAACTTCCATAGTGCAAGAGGCAGAAGACACCTGAGTTTTGCAAGTGCAGTGCTGGCTGCTAGAGTAAGGCTATGATCAATGAACTCATGTAGAGCTTTCAGAGCTGTACCTGACCTCTTTCTCCTGCTGCTCTGTTTCACCAGAAAGTCAGCACTGTGCCCCTCTTCCCAGTTTTGCTCAGTCCTACCTTGCCCTGAAAGCAGCATGAATATATAAAACTAAAACTGTTTAATAATGGCTCTCATTCTTGACATCATCTCAGGTTTCACTCCTTTTATTTTCTCATGACCTTCCTGAATAGAGAATTGGAGCAATGATTTCTTTAAAGACTCTTCCTGTTGGTTTTTGCTTGAATCTGTGCTGCTTTTTCTGTGCAATTTCTGTTCTATGTAGAACTGACTCTTGCTTGTCCCCCAAAGTGCTAAGAGAAAATAGGCAGTGAAGTGTGAAGGAAGGGATGGGAAATGAGGCTGCAATACACAGATCTGGATTATTTAGTTTCAGCAAATCTACAGACTTGTTTCCTTCCATTTTGAAGACTGTGGGTCAAAAGTTGGCTTTGTGTGCAGGATGTTTAAACCAAAACCTTGTGTTGACTACCATGAGAACAAAGCTGTTCTATTGCCTTGTGAATCTTGCAAGTTTCTGTACTTTTAGATCTCTCTTTTGTATACCAGTGATACTGGTACTTATTATTTGTAATGTCAGGCATAGATTTTCTGTCATTATCTTAATGAGATCATAGGATTTCTTTTGAAAGCAGGGTTCATAGATAATTTGACAGATTATTTAATAAATCTTCCATTATTTCTCAAAAACCTTAGAAAGCTCTGTTTAGAGGAGATTATCTTGTCAAAATTGTCACCATCACAAAAGACACTGAAATATAATCATATCTATTTAAGAAAGATTCATCCCACATCATCTGCTCATGCTGAATTTTCCAGCCTAGAGCAGTGCTTTTCTTTCTTTAATATCTGAGCCATTTTTAAATGGAGCAATTGTTAAGTGCACCCATTTCCATTCTTGTCAGTCAATGCTTGTACAGAGCATCTTCCCAGGCTGGGGTTGCAGGTGCAGCTGTTGCTTCTGCTTGGAAAAAGCTGGAAGGTTGGTTTGAGTTTGGTTGGTTTTATTTGTTGGTTTTGTTTATTGTTGTTTGTTTCGTATTTTTTAATGGCCATTGTCACCATTGACCACAAATTGACTGCAGGGCAATATAAACTCCTTGCAAGGCTTTTGTCACTGATTTATGCCCTACAATTGTATTCATTTATTAAACATAAAGACAGAGGTCAAAGTAGGGGAAAAATATGTATCTTTGTCCAGACTTCATGGAATTGTCATGAACAGCCTTTTTTACAGGCTGTATTTTGCTGTAAAAAGAAGTCATTAGGAGTGAAAACAAGAGAAAAATGCTTTGAGCTTACTCTTGTAACTGTGTAAGTAAGGAACATGTAAAAGCTTCAAAGAGGCAGCATTGATTGTCATCTTTCTGGGTTTTTTTTTTAATAATCACCTCTTAGCTTTCAAAGCTTCTGGCTCTTTAACCTGCCATCTCAATTTATCATCAGTATGTGATATAAAGGCAAATGATTTATCACCATAATTTTTCTAGAACTAGTCAATAACTTTCCACTGGACACATAATCATTCTGGGATTACAGCTGGCTACTCACAAATAAAATCTTGTGGCTTTCAAAACAAGTGAAGTATCTTTATTTTTTAAATTCCATCTAGTAATAAGGAAAAATGAGTGTCAGGGTTTACCAGGTAGTTCCTCACTCACTGTGAAGAGTGAATTTTCCTTCTGTGACTTTCACCTTAAGTACTTGTCAGACAGTGTGTTCAAATTGTACATAAATCACACTGGGTTTTTTTCTTCTGTTTCTCTTTCTAGAACCTCATTTTCACTAGTTTGTGTATCATAACTGTCAGTTGTTCATCCTTTATCTGTGACTAAGACAGTCTGGATGTCCTCTGCATCTCATGCACCCTGTGGGGATGCAGACAAGGATTTCTCAAATCAGATTAGGATACCTGAGCTGTGGCAAAGCTCCATCACTTCCACTGATTTCACTGTAGGACTGTTGTGCTTGGGCCCCAGCCATAACATCCCTGTGTGCCTGCAGGCAGGTTCACTGCCACGTTTCCAATGAACCAGTCTCCAAAATACCACTCAAGTCACATGCCCCTAAGTATTTCTGTTGTGTAGATTAGCAGTGACATCATCCTGAGGTGTACACAGAGGTGTCTGAGTTCACATCCCTCCAATTGGCAGCTGTGTGCTTGGATGTTAAACTCTGTGTATGGATTTTTACTTTGTTGGTTCTCAAGGTAGCCATAGAATCACAGAATGGTTTGGGTTGGAAGGGACCACAAGGGTCACCTATTCCATGGGGCTTAGAATGAATTCCTCATGATGGGAATCACTGATCATGCACTATGGGGAAAGAGCTTGGAGTCAGAGCAGCCCTGCTGTGTGATCTAGGGCAGCAGTCCTGCCCTCTCTCTGTCTCGCCTCTCGCTGGAGATTCCTCAAGAGATTCCCACAAGCATCTCTCCAGGGAGCTCCCCGCAAAGAGGGTGAAGCAAAACTCCAAGAGATGTTCCCGTAGCATCCCTTCTGCAGCGTCAGCTGCGCGATCCAGCGCCACAAGGAGGTGCTTGTGCGGCAATTCCCAGCGAAACCTGCTGCCCAAAGCCTTACAGAGCTGCAGGCACCTCTTGGCTCTCCTACTGCTGAGAGCAGAGCACGCGAATAATCTCAATGAGCAGCAGAAAATCTTCTTGTGCATCTTACTCCTAATCTGAACCTTCTAAGCACACCTTTAATTAATGTCATTAATTACCAGGGTAAAGCACAGTGCTAACTGCTCTGAAGAATCACTGCAGAGGTGCTTGTTCAGCTGCAGTGCTCAGCTGTGGGTTGCTGGCATGTTTAGGTAGAGTCACTATAAATGCACAGGGTGTTACATGTGTTTTCCTTAGATTATACATCTTTCTAAAATCCAGATGGCCCCTATATGAATAATTTGTATCTTTCATTAGCATTAATCTATTTTCAAGTTGTTACCAAGGCTGCATCCCTTCTTTTAATTAATTGCTCAATATTAAGAATAATAGTTTCTCAACAAGCACTTTTTAAAAGTACTGTATGAAAATACTATTTCTGTCTAGTAATGCTTAGGATATCCAGATGTGAGGGGGATACTGTAGTTGATCATAATTTGAGAACCCATGGCAGTCTTTATAGTATTATACACATGCAATTTAAACTTGACTAGTTACATTCTGAGTGTTGAAATCCAGGACACAAATTTTCACTGTATAGGTCTGACAAGAATGTTCATTTCTAACCCAGATTAGTTAAATACTGTTTGAACTTAGAGGCACGTATGTGTTTGAGCTGTGGGCCTGGCTCATATAGCTTATAAAGGGTCTAAATTCCAGCTCATTTGTACTTTATGTAGCTCATGGAGAGTTTCCAGGGTGCTGACTGTAGTACCATACTTCAGCACAGTCCTTGACTGCCTTTATTTTTGGACATTTGCATCCTATGGTTTCTACAGGAGGAGTATTTTGGTATTTAGTTTTACACATTTGGTTAGAGCACCAAAATAATTTTAATAGAGCTTTTCTGTTTCAGGTTAGCTTTCCTTTATCTCTCTGAATTTTGCAATATCCTTCTTTCAGTTGGTCAAAATTCTTTGTCACAGCATTCTAAAGTTATATACTGATGGTTTTTTTTCCAGTATTTATCCTTCTGTCATAAAATGAAACAGAACAAGTATCCATGGCTCTTAGTCACTGATGCAATCCTGGAATTCTTATCTTCCCCTATCTTGTCACTTTTGATCCTGTCCAGAAGTTCTGTGGCTGATACCACATTGCAGAAAACTTTGCTATTTTTTGGACCCAAAGCACTAGATGGTACAGGAATGGTCTGCTTATTTCTTCTCAGTGAAATGGCAAATATTTAAATCTCATTAAGATTGTCCAAGCTTATAGGATCACTTATTTCTGAATCCTCTTCTGCTGTGTGGATTTTCTCCTCCTCTGACTACAGTTGCTGTGTGGTTTAGTTTGTATCTCTATGTACATGTTTGTATGTGACGGGGTATTTTTAACTCAAAGTGTCAAGAGATTCTTCACTGTGAGAATCAAAATTTAATTTTATTTTGATTTAAAGTGAGCTAAGAAACACACTGATGGAGATAAGGAGACCAGGCAATGTGACCACATGGAGCAAAAGGCAGGCAGTGTTTGAGGAGTTAGAGGTCCTTGGAAACATCAAAGAGCAAAATATTTTAGAAGCATGACTCAAAACATCTATATAATGAAAGAAAACAATACACTGAAAAATTTTTCCTTGACTATCTCGTGAATCTAATGATTGGTTGACAAATTAACTATCAGAGCTTACTTTGAAGTTCCCCAGCTCAGGGCCCATGCTCCCATGTCCCTGCAATGAGATCAGATCTGGGTTTTCTGAGCATGGTGCTGCACAGTTTCTGATGACTCTGAGATTCATGGAAATGTTCTTAAGGTTTTGTTTAAAAATAGCTTGTGTGTGCATTGAGGTTTGGCTTTCTACAGCAACTGAGAATTCCCCAGGTTCAAACCTCCACTTTTTAAATTATGAAACCTCTGATTAAAAATGTATAAAGTGCCCAGTGCTGTCAATTCTTTAAACTATTAAAACATATGGTTTTTATATGAACATCATAAATTTATAGCAAACATCATTTTTGGTGGTGCAGTGAATTACTGTCCTACATTTCACCTAGCAGATGCTTTCCCTGGGCTGCAGTGCCTACTTGATGAGCTCAGATGATGCAGCAGAAGAATATCCCCTCATTTGCATCCCAGCTCCACTCTGCTTAGACAGATTGCTTGCTTGGACTATTCAGGGGGCATTTTAAAAGGAAGAAAGTCAACATGCAGTCTTCAGTCTTGTCAAAAGCAGGTGATTACCTGAATCCTTTATATTAATGCAAGAGTACTGCTTCCAGAAATATGCAGTGTTCATTTAGAGATGGATCAACAGTTACATGTAATTTAATAGGATCAAACAGCTGCAATGATTTAAAATGCTCTTTTTTTAAGGCAATACACTGGTGTGCTTATGCTCTACAACAGTTCTCTTGCAGTAACCCCAGCATATGTTGAAAAGTCAAAATGCTATGTTTCATAGTGCATAATATTATACCTCACAGATTAAAATCTGATCTTGATGATGTAAATTCTTGGTAGTTGTAAAGACATTTTGCAGAGCCATGGAGTGATAGGGGTTGGCAGGGACCTCTGGAGATCATCTCATCCAACCCCCCTGATCCAGCAGGGTCACCCAGAGCAGGGGCCCAGGATCACATTTAGTCAGCCCTAAACACTCTTAAGAATTTTTAATGTATGGGATAAAATAACAGATTTAGATAAATCTAAAAGTAATAACTGTTTATAAAGATCAAGGCCACCTTCTGTCATTTTAAACCATTAGTACAGTTTGTTTATTTGCAATATAAATGGGAATGCATTCATAATATGGCCCCCAATATTTATTCTCAAAGTCCATAACTCTAAGATGGCTAAGAATTATCTGTGCCCCATATATCAGTCTGTGTCTGGCGCTGACTCTGCTAATAGAGCAGTATGTCTTCTAGTTGAGTGAGGAAGATTCTTATTGCTGAAAAGCAAATTGCAGCAGTCACTGAAAGACAAATAACTGCCTTCAGGATGGCTTGAGTGTTGCTCCACTGAAGAGCTCTGATGATGTCACAGAGATGCTCATGCAATTTATTCCTGTAATTGTAGTTCCAAGATGGAATACATATTACATTTTGAAGGTGATGTTATTTAATATTGAATGATTTTATAGACTCTTCCAGTCTCTATGTCACCTTCACTATTACATTTGTTAGGATCATTTTCCTGGCATGTCTTTTATTCTACATTTCCACCTCTACCTGCATGGTTTTGATTCTTTGCTCAGTTCCTGGACCAGATATTCCTAATGTTTTCGTGAAACTGACTTTTTTTTTCTCTGAAATGAAATCAAAAGCTTCATGGGAATTGGTCTTAAAATCTGGAGGAGCAAGAACATTAAAATGCCAACTCTCATCTTATGTTTTGGCCACTGCAGATTTCAGCAAGATTCTCATCCCCTTCTTGCAGCCTCATACTTCAATTTTGCATAACTATTTATAATCTCCAGAGTACATAATGACATTAGCATAGTGTTACCAGCTTGTGTGCACACCTATTAGTTTGTATACTGTTCTGTAATCCTTTGAAATGTTCTCACTCAATTATAACTTCATAGTATTTCCATCTACTTAAGGGCTAAAAGTTTTTTAAATTATTTGTATTTGAAATACCATAACTTTCCAAAGTTTGTTGCAGAGATTATAAAGGAAATCTGCTTTCATGGAAGTAGTAATTACTTATTATTTGGCATCCCCACATCATTTGGTACTTTGTCCTAGCAAAAAGATATTATTTCTCTTACAAACTGACTGAAAGAAGAATCCAAAAAACTAACAGGGGAGCAGAAATTCTGTAGGATAGTAAATACTTTGGTTTAACAATTTTAATTCCATTTAAGTTCTTTCAGTTGTACGTTTTTAAGAAAATTAAGTGAAATAGGATGCTTTGATTAACTGCATGGGGAGCCTATTAAAGGTGGTCTTAAAAGCAAAACCAGCATTGGTAGGTTTAGGGGTTTTAGAGCTGGTATCTGGGGCTCTTTCCTCACTCCCCTGTTATGAGCTTTTTAAATGAGTAATGGTCTGAGCAAGCAGCCAGCCCCCAAGTGGGTGAAAAGACAAGACAAACCACATTTGTTCACCTCTACTACAATATAATAGCAAGAAAAACATTAATCTGCCAGGATTAGTTTATTCAGCTCTTGCCTAACACCTGATAGAATGCTGCAAACACTTACAAAATGACAATAGTTTGCACTGAACTTGGGTGAGAAAGTTGAATGCAAATGTGATCACTGTGACAGTGATGTAGTGACTCTGGAGTGTCTGGGAGTGAGGTGCAGAGGGCAGTGGCAGGGTGTGGACTGGAATATGAAAGGAGCAGTGTTTGCTACTGTCACTGTGATGTGAGAAAGAAAAATGACCATGTCTTGGAATGATCAGAGGTGAGGACTATGAACACTGTCCCACATCACAGCAGCACTGCAGCTGAGTGCCATTCCCATCTCAGGAGGTTTGGAGGCTACAGAACATGCTGGTGTGGGTGTGGTATGGGGTTTGGGTCCCTCTCTGTCCCCTCTGCAGTGCTGCTTTGAACCACCTCCCCCCTGACTTACAGGGGTTGACCTCACATCTCTTCTGTCCCAGCAGAGCAAGGAAGGAGGCTGGAGGTGGCTGCACCTCTCACCCTTCTGTTCTTCTCCCCTCTGGTGGGCAGGGGTGCATCTCCCACTGCTGCCAAGGATGAGGTTCAGGACTGGACTCCTGTGTTAGTGTCCATAGGGGAATATGCTCCAGTGAGGTTGTGTAGGGAGAAAGAAGGGCACCAAAGCCCCCAGGTATTAGAGTATTGTCATGTATTGCAGTGTCATTGTTGGATGAGGTCTCCTAGGGCCATTCCTTAGACACATTATTAATGGGAACACAGGATTTTTGGCAACTTTACTTGAACCCTCATCCAAAAGATTCAGTAATATCATATTTAGCTAATATCACATGAGATGCAAATGCTGTTACCCAGCAACTTGTTAAAAAGAAGGTACATGAAACAGCTGGACAGCTGTTGGTTCCACTGCTAAAGCAGCTCTAGGTGCAGTAGTCTCTGCACCCTCAGGCTTCCAGCAACCTCAAAATAAACTAGTTGATGGCACTTGAGTGGCTGAAAGGTCCCTTCATCATTCCCTGCACCATTGTTCTTCTAGATGCTGGATCTTATAATGAGTCAGAGCTAAAATAACTTTGTCAGACTAGTACAGACTAGTGCCAAACAAATGTTTCCTAATGCCAGCTGCAGAACAAAGGGCAGGAGAGAAGAGAAACTTGTTGCCCATATATAATTATATATTTCTGTCTGTAAGATACCAGCCCTTAAATTCAGCAGTGGTCCTGGAGTTGCACATTTTGGCTTTCAGTTCACCACTACAGTAATCCTGAAGAAAAATTTAGGGAGATGGGTTATATATTTCTTACATAATTAATATATTGCTAGATCTAATGCTTGAAATAGTGAGATGTCTTATGAGAGACTTGTCACAGCTTTCATATAAAACTTGAAAATTCAAATGAAAAAAAACTATGATATTTTCTGCCACTCAAATGGCTTGCAAAGCTCATTATTTTTGTGTTATTTTCCTGACATTAATCTTCTTGTTAAAACCATGTGGTTGAAAATAGAGGGATAATTAGCATTAGCCCTTTTATGAGAAACTGCTAGTGACAGAAGCTTATTTATTGTTGTGTACAATTAAAATATGATGTGAACGCATGAGAATTTACATTAAAACAAGATTGCAGCCTGTCAGCAGTTTCCTTTGTTCAGTTGTGTGTTTATTAGGCTACAGCTGCTCACCTACTTTTATATGACTTTATAATAATAGTGGCAACCTCTTCATTACTGGAGATGTCTAAACCAGTTTGATTACACAATATACAAAGAAAATATATATCTGATATAATCTTAGTTAAAGAACCAGATCTGGAAGTAAGATTGTATACCAACAAACAAAAAAGTTAAGTTCTTGTCTCATCTGTTTATTGTTTTGGTTGCAGTAAGTGTTGTTTGTGCACAGCACCTGAGGTGATTTACGTAGCTCATTTTGCTGGTTTATTTGGACAACATCAATGCGTCTACAAATAAACAACTTGAGACCTGTCAGGAAAAAAAAAATCACATTATATTTTTTTCCCCTACTTCTGTCATTACGTAAACTGATGCCTGTAGTGTAATAGTTGGTCTTAGTTTATGTATTTAAGGAACTTTGGGATTCATAGTCCTGCTATAAAGAGGACCACCTTTTTTATCTTCCTTGGTGTAGATAAACTATGAGGTCACAGTGACACACACCCACTTGCAGCTCCCGTAGCTGCTGTGCAGTATTCCAGAGCTTGCTAAGAGGGAAGGAAAAGTCTCACCCATCCTTAGTGTCTTGCTGACACTCAGCATCCTGAATGAAAACAAGGCAAAATTCAGGGCCCTTATTTCTACCTGACATAGGGATGTGATCAAGTCTAGAGGAGCCATCAGCAGGTCCCAGTAAGATGATGGAAAAGAAAGTTCTGGGAACCTTCTTGAAGCTTTCTACACTGAAAGGTTTTTACACGAGGAAAAATCTTCCCTTGCAAAGGTTGCCAAGGCCTGACCCAGGCTGCCCAGGGCAGGGGTGGAGTCCCCATCCCTGGAGGGGTTTCAGAGCTGTGGAGATGTGGTGCTGAGGGACATGGGTTAGTGGTGCCCTGGCAGTGCTGGGGCAGTGTTTGGACTCAATGATCTTAAAGAGCTTTTCCAACCTAAGTGACTCTACAGCTCTGTGTCTTACACAGCTCTCCAGCTGACTGCAGATCTCTGCTAACTGCCATAGCATTCCTCTCTGGAGGGCTTTGCTTCTTGTACTCAGCACTGTGCACAGGCATGGAGTGACTTTGAACAGAATCTTAGTCTGGATTTCTGGAACAGAAGCTGGATTAATGAATCAACTTCGGTCACTCTCAAAATTAAGAATGTGCTGCAGGTTCGTTAATATCAATAGAAAAAAATAAGTGGTTTCTTGTGACTTTCCTGATGGGAAGCAAAATTTCCCTTCTTCACCTTGCCCATGTCTGAGAAAAGATCCTTTACATCCCCATCATCCCTTTTCCCACTCCTGCTACAGATGGAAAAGCATCAAACCCTTACTGGTCTGGGGAGTGTCCCAGTGCAGCTGGGGACAGGCCAGTAGTCATCCCAGCAACTGAATGCCTCTTGCTACCTCCTGCATGTGCTGTTGAATGTCCTGCCACTTTCAGGTGGCTGCTGCTGAGGAAGGGCTGTCTCTCTTTGCTTCCTGTTACTCCTGCTGAGATTTCCTTTGGAGAAAAGTTTCATGTTTATTATTTCTTTTTACCTAGATGTGGTATGGTTGACATTGATTTAAATGGGTTATGTTCTCATAAATTATTTAATTTACATGAAATAACTTATGTAAGAATATCTTTATACCCTAATGCCAAAGCAGTGTTATTTCTAGTTAAGTAATTACAGGTGTCAATAATTTTCTAGAATTACACCACATAAGACAGAATCATCTCCTTATAGTTCTAATTCCTCTCTAATCTCAAAGCCATTGGGCTGAATGTGTGGGCAGAGACTCCTGAGGGACACCATTAGTGCTTTGTCCTCTGGTGGCATTTTTACCTTTGCAGCTTTTGTTCGAATCTGGTTATTAATTTTCAAGTGTGGAATGGCTCGTGATGATCATTATACCCTCCTGTGAAGTCACAGAGGAAAAAAGCCACAAATGTTTTGATGTTTTCACATTTGAAAACCAAGGTTTGAAAACCCTATTGTTTTACCATTGTAGAAATCACTCACTAATGATACCTTAATCATAGGGTTAAAACTGACTGTGATCTAAAGCAAAGGAAGGAAGAGGAGAGGCAAGCAAAGAACAGACAGAAATGTCACTGTGAGATTGATGAGTCTGTCACTTCTGATTATGTCAGAATACTTTATTTTGTCATCTTTGGTTGTTTTAGCCAAGATGTCTACTGATAGTATTGCAAATAAATTTCCTGATTCCTAGTCCTATAATGTGATCACAAGAAATAATGTATAAAAAAAGAAATCTAGAGAATTTTAGATTAAGGGAAAGAAAAACAGGCATATGGGAAGGTGTCCAAGTGGAGTGTATTGAGCACTCTTCTTTCTAGATGCTGTTGGACAGCCAGGGCTCTGTTCAGGTGTTAGGAGACTAGTGGCACACAAGGAAATGAAACTTAGCAGGACTAAATTTTTGTGTCCTTTCAATAAGAAATTATAAATAAACATTGAGATAAACACACATCTTGATCCAAAGTACAGTTATCTTGGGAAAATAACATGGTTTCAATAAACCTGAGAAGGACTAATAAATGTGTATGCAGTCCTTCCTGTCCTTCATGGTCATTCCATTTTGGCATCTTTCTGTTGAGTGGCTGTTACAGGGGACAGGTTTTGGTGCATATTCTGATGGGATGAACACTTACAAGCTGGTCCAGAAAAGGCATTCATCAAATTATATGTACTAAGAACAATAATATTCTCATAAGTATATTTCATGCTGAACTCCATCTTAGCCTGACAACTGAGATGTGAACTGGAGTTTAGCTTGTATTTTGAGATGTTGTTGCATAAATACAATGATAAACTTGTTGATTTTTTTTTTTTTTTGGTAACTCACCTCTGCTGTTCTTTTGTAAGGTTAACCACCTCACAATCTTCCAAGGTGCAGATGCAGCATGAAATTTGATTTCTTATTTAAGCTCTTCCCAAATTCACTAGACTAAAAAGGCTGCACTCATGTACATTAGCAAAGCCTTAGTGACACAGCAGAGCTGCCCTGGTTTGATGAGGTAAAAAGTTCTGCTCTTTCAGTCCAAAAATGCCAGAAGTGGGGAACTTCTACATCAGATTGAAGCTGTAGGCTTTGGGTTTACTCCATGCCTTACCTGGTTAGTCCCACAGGCTCAGCATTCCTGATTTTCAGGTAGCAGACAAACTGCAGCTTCCTAATGGCCTTCTGCATGAGGCCAGGCTTCAGAGCTGCTGGCTGTGTTCTGAAGCACACTGTGACTCTCCACCTACCTCTTCTTATTCTGTATCACAGATTCATAAACTGAAAACAGGTCCAGAATTGTGTTTTAAATGACAAAGGCTTTTAGCAGCTGTTGTGCTGCTCTGGTTGATGCAGCAGAATGGGTATTTTCCAGAGGCAGAGCATGCAGAATGCAGGATTGAATAGCAGTGATGTGTTCAGCAGACCAGGCTGAAGCGTGTCCACCTTGAGTTGTGGGGTACCCTGACAGCCCCAGAACTGTCAGAAGAATATCTTCACTTAGAGAGGTGAGAAGGTTGAGACTGGGGCCAGCAAGAGCAGCTTACTGATGTCTGCATGGACTCAATCAGATATTGTCAGTACTGAAGGAGTGATACCTCTGTGTTTGCACATGGATGTATTTACAAACAGGGCTTAGTTCCATTGCTGTTGTAACTGCCATCTTCTTATTCTTAACCATGCCCTTAGAAAACATCTTTTGGGGGGTTTGTTTTTTTGTTTTGTTTTGCTTTTAAAATAATTAATTCCTTCTTGTGCCAATCCCTGCCTATGCACACACAGTAACTTAGCACGGCATTCAGAAAGAGAAAAGAAAAAAAATATAATCAGGACATCAACTTGTGTTTTACAATTCAGATTATGGAAGTTCAGTGCCTGAATCTGCATAGGAAATGTCTGTTTTGCATAATAACTTGAAATCTATTTTTCCTTCTCTAATATTTGGTTTTAAACTCTAATCATGTTTCTTTCTGGAAGCCACTGAAGCTTTAATACTTAACCAACCCAAATATTTTGACCAGAATTATTTTCCATCCTCTTGGATTGCCAGCCTCTAGGATCCAGAAGATCCCTGTCCTTGTTTTGTTGTACCAGGCCTTCCTGGTGGAGTTAATAGCAGAGATTGGGAACTGTTTGAATCTCAGAGGAAATTGCACCAAGTACTTTCTCTAGACCAGTAAGTTAACTTTGGGATAATTACTGTTAATTTTTTTTTTTTTTTTTTTTTTAGAGGACTTATATTTTAAGGATATTTCCAGCCTGTCATAATAGCATCAAAAATGTCCTTGCGTTCAGTCAGCAAGGGCTTTGTGTGTATGACACTGTAGCCAAACTGTACTCTTCTCAGAAACATATAATTTACAATGTCAGGAAATTGTAGGTTAGTGTTTGTAGAAAATCAGGCATGTTGAAGTACCTCTTATGAGCCCCTTTGATTCTCAGAGTTTTCTTTCTCTCCACAGATAATCCTGAGCTATGTAATTACCTTCTCTGGAGAAATAATTTATTTTCATTCCTTTCCCTTCAGTATTTTTACCTAAGTTAGTGCTTCAGTGAATAATAATTTCTTACAAAAGATCAGCAGCTCTGTGAGTTCAGGAGTGAAATCTTGGTGTGTCTATCCAGCCAGATCCACACCCAGCAGGGCAGCCTTCCCTGCCAGTGCCAGTGCAGATGCCAGTGTGGGAATGAGGGGAGGCGGCGCCTGCACCATGGTTGGCTCATTACAAACCCAGAATGATTCAGAGACTGGAGGATTCTCCTTACTCAAAAAGATTAGATCTGTGAGAGCTGTATTCCTTAGGAAAGAGCAGACTATCAGACCATACTGATTTATTCTGAGTCCTGGGAAGATGAGATAGGGTGAGTTATCAGGTTATTTAAATGAAGTAAGACTGGGACAGGGAGATACATTTCTTCCTCTGAAAGGAGATGGGGACTGAAGAAAAGTCTGTAGATTTCATTTCACTTAGAAAATAGCTGAAATACTTAATAATTTGTCAGGTGTAGCAAGCCATAAAGTTACTTGCTATTAGTAGTTAAAAGGATGAGGTAATGATGCAGATTTATTAAAGTTTGGAGTGGAGTTCAGATGTGAATGTTCAGAATTTGAACAGCTTTTCTTAGTAGAAATTGTCTGCAAGAGCCAGACACAGGTCACAAGATTGTGTTTTTAATGGATCAGATTTTGTGAACTCCGTTGTTTATTTATGGCTCCAGATATTTCTGCAAATTGGATCTGAAGTTTCTGTAGACTATCTTTTTTAATAGGCTTTTGTCAGAACAGATCAGAAAGTAGATCCAAGTAACTAAAAGCCAAAGATAGGACCGTATTTTAATGAAAAAATATCCCTCTTGCCAACGGGCAAAATTCATGTCGGAGTCAGTTATAAAGATCACTACACTGGACTTTTGTCATGCCACACTCACAACTGTGCCACCCCTGTCATTAGGCTGGCACAACTGTAGTGCAAACCTCCCCAGTACCGATGTAGCATATACTGAGAGGAGAAGCTTTGTGTTGGCAGAGGTACCAGCTGCCTGGAATCTCAGAGTGACAGAAGCTGCCTGGCAAATGCACTCTCATCATGGTCTCACTGTAACATAAGTATCCAAATAACCTGCTCTGCTTAAAAACAAGCAAACAAACAAAACCAGATATCTCAGGAGATATAAATGTTTTAAAAGCAGCAGCCAGTGAAAGCTGGAAACAGCCAGTGCTGGTTTAACAAGACAAACCTCACCGGGTACCTGGCAGAGTGTTGGTGACACCAGCCCTTCCAGGGGGCCTGTCCACCCAGTTCCAGCTGCAGGGTTGGGAGTGAGGCTTCCTATCCACCTGATATCTCCCAAAATTACGGTCAGGTTACGACCAGAATTTCCTCCTTTGCTTAATCGAGATTGTTGCTGAGGATAACGCCAACTGGCTGTGCTGATCTTGCACCCCAGTGAATGGAAATCAGCCAGTGAACTGGTCAAGCTGAGAGAATGGTAACACTGTCTGGTGGGACAGCAGGGTCTGAGACCACAACATCTATTTCTTCACTGACTTTTAGACAGGGATTTTACATGACATAAACATTTTGATTTTTTAAAAAGTGCAGTTTTTAGCTGCACAAGGCACCAAGTTGGTATCAGGTCTTTAGGCTAACAGCAGCTTCACAGTTATTCTCTTAACAGGAGGGGAGAAATAAAGGGGTTTGTCTGCTGGGAGTTTTAATGAAGTGGGGTGTGTTTTCACCACGTTTCAGCTCTCACTGCAGCTGAAAGGCAGTGGGCTTACTCTTCTCCTTCCCACCCCTGCCTTTGCCTGGCTCAGCTTCCACCCTCACCAGACCAGACTCGGTTCCACTTGCTCATGTGGCAAAGAGCAGCTGCCACCCTGGGTAGTTTTCTGCCACTTTAGCGAGCTGAAATGGTTTAATGTTAGATTGGATGACTACTAGGACCTGTCTCTTTCTGCAGTAGCACACTCTTAATTTGTATCGGGTGATTTAGTAAAGCTGTGCCTTTAGGGGGAGGTTTCACAAGATGCCTGAGCCATTTTATTTTTGCATCTTGCTGCTGTCAGAAGAAAGAATCCCCCGGGTACATGGTTCCCTCTGCTTTCCCTGCTCTTTCTGCTGGTTCAGCTCACTCAGCCGGTAAGAGATGAACACAGACAAAAAGTGAACAGCTTTAGGTCAGTTTAGCAAGTCAGCTGAACTCCCAGAGGTATCAGCCAAGTGTCAGAGCCAGCACAACTGGGCACTGGGAAGACTTGGCAGGGAAGGAGAGAGAGGAGCCCAGCCTCTTTCAGCAGCAGAGGGGTACAAGGCTGTCTCTGCTTGTCACGTTGCTTCAGACATTAACACAACCATTTTCTCATTGTGGAGATGCACCCTGATATTGAATTCATTTTAAAGATTAAAGAAATACATTCTGGCACTCAAAGTTACCAAGAGAAAATACTCCCTTGTTGTTTGTTTTTTTTTTTCCCCCACAATGCAATGGCTCCCCATCAAAGGTGAAGGAGAATAGACAGAACTGTAGTTTGGAGCTGTTGGGAGCCAAAGGCTATCTACACTGTGTGCCAAATAAAGGTATTTTTGTTTGTTGAACTTTTTATGCAGTCTAACACTTCCAAAGGAATGTTGAGTTTCCAGCAAGTTTGTCCTTGAAATGGGAAAAAAAAAAGTGTTTCTGTAGCCATTAACACTCTAATTAACACCTTGCAACTTACAAATGGGCTTGGTAGGAGAGGGTGGCAGCTGGAAGTAAAACTGGAGTTTACTGGTGAGTAGGCTTGAAGCATTAAAGCTGAGGGAGTTTCGATAATGAAAATCTTGGTTAATGTCCTGAGAGGAGAAAATATAAATACTGACAACCGGGCAATGACTAAAAATCAGGATCAAACCAGTAGTGGCTGGATTGATCGGTGCTGGTATCACTTGGCATTGCTGTGTAGATGTCAGAGCTGCTGCCTTGCAGACTTGAAGGAGGGTTCTCAGCCGCAGTGTGAGGAAACCTCCCCCTCAGCTTCTCTTCACTTGCTGTTAACTGACTGAAGGTGCTGGGGCCAGGCACCAGTCGGGATCCCTGTGAGTGTGGGGGGAAGCGTTTTGCCGCCATTACCACTAGGGTTTCAGGATCGCTGTGTGAGGGAGTTGGAAAGGCGGGTCCCAGCTCTGTGTTCCTGCTGCCTCGCCGATGCCAGCGGGAGCCTGAGTGGTGAACTGCTAAACCAACCCAGGGAATAAAGCATGGGAGGGGTTGGCCAGATCCCATCCGTGATTTCTCACCATCTGAGGGCACAAACGCCTGCGCTGGCAGGAGGAGGAGGGCTGGGAGATCGCAGGGGAAAGGCCCCTTGGCAGCCGCTCTGGCTCAGGCTGCTTTACACTGGTGGGGAACCCACAGCCTGAGGGGGAGCCTTGGGGATATTTTTATGTATTTATTCTTAATTTTTATTTACTTTTGTTTGTTTGTTTGTTCTAAATACCTGTATCATTGTAACACATTTTGGGATAGAGATTCCATCCAAGACTTAGGAGGTTAGCCCAGATCTTCTTGCCCCATGCAGATCTCCCATTCCCAGCGTATCACTACAGCTACTGCCAGCAGGAATGCAGGGTTTCTTAATTAATTTCTCTCAGTGTAACACAGCACACACCTAAGCCTCTGATGAAGTCCAACCATCGTTTCCAGTTTAACAATCAGGTGTGTCGTTAATATACAGCTACCAGTGCTCAGTCCTGCCTTATGTAAGCAGTAACACACAACAAGGTGTGTTTTCCTCAGCCACCGTGCAGACATCTCAGAGGTGCTGGGGCAGCAGCATTGCTGAGGGCTATAACACGCCCAGGGTGTGGGCGTATTAGCTGACTAATACACATGTTGTAGTGTTATTGCACTCATTAAGTAGATTGAGTTTTAGAGTAAATTAAAATCTAAATTATGAAGAAGCAACCATCTGCGTAACCGAAAGGGAGCAAATGCATCTCGACAGTCACAGAACTGCAGAACTACTTGTACTTTGAAATTTCCCCTTTTTGCGTCTTCCTGACAGGGAGCAGCCAGGGTTGTGGTTCTTTGGCTGTGGGAACAGCCAGCCCATGGTTGCTGAGCCATCAGTGCCTCACACGTTGCCATGGGTCAGTGTCCAGCACACTGTAGCTATTGCAGACCAGGGGCAGGTTCTGTCACAGATGTACTCAGACTGCACCCGTGGCTTTGGCTTGATAATTGCTAGGGATGGTGTGTCAGAAATGGAAAAAAAAAAACCAACCCTACTCATTCCTGATCACTTCTGCCTCCTGAGCAGAGCCTGGTTTCCCTGATCATTTTCCTCATCTTGCCTTTTTGTTCATGGAAGAGGTAACAACCCGAGGGCTTAGAATGTGGCTATCAGGGCAAGGACAGGGTAGGTCCCCTGGACTTGGCATAGGCGAGGCTATGCCTCAAATCCTGGGTTCAGTTTTGGGACCCTCATTCCAAGAAGGACACTTGAGGGACTGGAGTGTGTCCAGAGAAGAGCTATGAAGCTGGGGAAGGGTCTAGAGCACAAGTCTGGTGAGGAGCAGATGAGACATGGGTTGTTCAGCCTGGAGAAAAGGAGGCTCAGGGGTGACCTTGTTCTCAACAATTCCCTGAAAGGAGATTGGAGCCAGGTGCGTTTGGTCTCTTTACCAAAGGAACAAGCAACAGGCTAAGAGTGAGGAGTCTGAAGTTGCAGCAGTGGAGGTTTAGGATGGACCTGAAGCACGGTTTCTTTCCTGAAAAGGTTGTCCAGGCTGCCCAGGGCAGGGGTGGAGTCCCCATCCCTGGAGGAGTTTCAGAGCCGTGGAGATGTGGTGCTGAGAGACATGGGTTAGTGGTGCCCTGGCAGAGCTGGGTTAAAGGTTGCACTTGAGGTCTTTTCCAACCAAAACAATTCTGTGATTCACAGATGTGACAGTCACTGAATTTCATTATTTGTACTCTTGACAGTGGTCAAAGGTCTGGTTTGTCACAGTGTGCAAGACAAGGTATAGATACAGGAAGTTTTTCTATTTATTATGGGAAAGCTTTAAAACAAATCTGTATTTTCAAGTGTTCTGTTTATATTACTACAAGTATTCTGTAGATTATTTGGTACTGCTTCAGAATTGGAAATATTTTTATTACCTGGGCAATATTCCCATCACAAACTTTCTCATTGTGTTGATTTTTATTTATCTGAATTTCCAAAAAGGAAGAAATTGGAAGTCCAGGAGAATCTTTGTTCTAGCGGGATGTGACAAGGGGAAGTTGATTTGTGTGTCCCATTGGGTCTGCCCAGTGGAGCTGAGCAGGCAGGATGGGGTCAGCACAGCCTTTGTGCTCTGCTGCTGGAACTGTGGCAGCCACAGTCAAACATCTGTCACCAGTGTTATTCTAGTGGGAGTTCTAAAATAATATAGGGGCAGGGAAGGGAAGCAAAGCTACTCTGGGAAGTCATCTACTGCAGCACACTGTTGAGGAGAACCATGGTGGTTACACTAGTGGGACAGAGCAAGCTGAAAGCATGTTAGCCAAAAGACAGCAAAATAACTTTTTTTTCCCCCCCCTTTTCTCTTGTGGCTTAGATGCAGCTCAGTATGGCAGATGTGGTTCCTTCTTATTGGGGGCTTCTGACTTTGGAACTTTGCCTCTAACTTGTGGATCTTTTGGCTCTGATTTTTCCCAATAGGTCTGGGCCTCAGGTTGAAGTTTTCCTAAGCTATTATATATTCTTCATGACATTTCCACAGCTTCCTGGAAGATTACTAAGATACATTTTGTTATTATCATTATCTAGTCGTAGTTTAAAAAAATCTGATGACTTTTTAACTCTGCTTTTCTGAAAAGTTGCCTCTGGCAAGAATTTAACTTTTGCTTTGGCAATGTGGCTTTTGCCATCCCTTGAAATCCTTTCTTATTTGAAAACATTTTAAAAGCTTGAAACCCTTAAAAAAAGTGGCACCTTGTTATATGCTCAGTAATGATTCCTTCCATATTAGATACAGAAATAGCTGAAAATCCTGTTCTCCCCAGTTGCACTAAAGCTTCTTGCAGCTCTGTGGCTCATTGTATGGTCTTATTTCCATTTAAACGGCGTGCATCATCCACCCCATCTGAGACTGAGCATGGCCCTTATTTCCCCCTCCTGTGTGTAATAAGATTGTAAGTATGCCAGGCCTAAAAATAAGTATATTCCAGTGTAGGGCATGAGAGTGAAGCGAGAGTCTGCACTTCGTGATTGTTGCTTTGGGCTAAAGTGAAACAGAGCTACAGAACTGACAGCAGAACTTCAAATTTCCCAGTATATTCTGAGTCACAAGAGCCAATGGTCTGGAAAATGTAAATTTAATGCCTGAGCTAATGTTTTCATGTCTGTTGATTTATTGTGATCTAGTGTTTTAATTCCTGCTGGTTGGGTCTTCTTCATAGTCTCACGAAATCAAATCAACAACTAGGACAAAATCAAAGTGCTCTCTGTTAGCCAGCTCTTTCAAATGTGCACTCCTTGCCTATGTATATTTTTTTGCTCCCATTTAAAAGCCTGTAACAGAAAACTTAGCCAGCTGCTTTCAGCAGTCTTAAAACTCTCAGAAGCTTCTCAAAATAGGGAGGCTTTTTCCTATAAGGCATACTCAGAAAAGTGTGTGCAAAAGCAGGGTATTATAACCAAGCAATTTAAACTACAGAGTTAGTTATCAGTTACATAACAGCTGAGATCATTACTAGCATTGTGGTACCAGGGGTTTGGGTTTTGCTAATTTATAGCAACATTTATATGTTATTTTTGCTAATTTATAGCATCTCCCTAGTGTGGAATTCCTATCTAAAAGTCAGTGTTTGTACCAAGTTCAATGACAAAATATTATTGCCAAGGACACTAACTGTCCCTGAGCTGACTGATAAAATCTCATGGAAAATACTGGTTTGTGAAGATCTTTCACCTCTGCCTATCAATTTAGAGGCCATGAAGTGCTTCAGAGACTCTGCTACTTTCATTGCTTGATGAGCCCTTCCGCAGAATGGCAATGATTTGTTTTGCCAACCAACTGCCTGTGTTACAAACTGCCAGAGTAGAAAGATTTCTCACTGGAAAGCTGCACAAAATGGGGCTGACTGAGCTTTCCATGTGTTCTGGATGGGGTGCTGTAGGTGTGTATGTTACTGTTATGTTTAGGTCGTGTTTGATGAGTCCCTCCTTGTTGGGTTTTTTTCAAATCTACCACTCCTCAAAATAATTCTCTGTTTCAGACACCTCTACCAAATTCACCCCTTTGTCTTGCTGAGCTCAGAATGCTCTGACATGCTTAAAGGCTTCTAAAATAACTTCTAATGGATGGAGAAAAGTGTCTTTTTGTTACATACCATGTCTTGCAGATAGTGCCTTTGGCATGTGATTTACATTTCTGCATAGCTTTCCTTTTTAGAACAAGCATTTGTTGATTTGAACATGTCTTAGGTAGAGCAGGTAGTGCTGCTGTCCTTGTGCAATACTGAAACAGTGGCTACAAATGAAAAGCATTTCTAATTGGCTTCCCCAGTGCTGAACTTGCTGCAGTCTGGTCTGTTCTCCATTAGTTTGCTGGTCAGAAGTTGTTGACCTTTAGATTAGGCTGCAAAATCCATCTGTTGCTGCAGGCTTTTGTGAAGAGAGATGTAAAGAAATCCTATCTGCTGCAGTCAGCCATGTAAACAAACTCAAATATGGGCAGTGGCTCTGTTTCCAAGATCTGAGTTTATTCACAACAAGGAGGGAGAGGAGAAGCTGTGAACCAGTGCTCCCTATTCTCTGAAGGATCCTTTCTCAGCTGTTGTGCTGTCATAAAATGCCATTGTGCTATTTTAACATCCCCCTGCTCTCCATGGAGAAACTGCTCTGTGGATAACCTGAACCACTAACCAAATCTTCTTCTGTGGTGTGGGCAGCCAAAAGCCATAACCTCTCCCTCCACACCCTCCCCACTGCAAGCTTCCAGCTCGTTCTCAGGGCAGGCTCACCCCTAGAACTCTTCATTACCAATCCCGTGTTTGCACTGTTCTTGGACATTTCCCCTAGGGTAGCTCTTCCAGTCCCACAGCCTCCCTGGCTGTCCAGAGAACAAACCCTCTTTTTTCCCCTGGACCTTGGTTGGCAGCATACTCAACACTTTTTGCTGTACTGATAAACTAATAGTTGCCCTGATGGGCACACAGGGCTGGTCCAGTAACTTTTACTCATATAAATGCCACTGATGTGTCTGGAGTTTCTGAGTCCCAGTTTAAATTGATTGACAAATAGTTCTACTAATTACAACACAGTGATGCTCTTACTCCTTCACCTGCACTGCATCAATTATCAATGCCTTTTGATTATGCAGATTTCCCTCTGCTAACATGGCAAGCACACTGTTCTCCAGACTATTTTATGTTCTCAAATATATTTGCAATGTTTTCTAATTTTAGCTTCCCATATTTTCTTAGTCTCTAGACCTGTGATTTCTGCTTATCACTGAAGTGCTATGACATCTTGGCTCTACTGCACTGGCATGTCTATGGCATTAATATTCCACTTATCTGATGTCTTTATTAGAAGGTTTTATTTCATTTAGAAAAAGAAGACAGGATTAGCTTTTCTTGGCTCTGAGCATCTCTTCAGAGAGCTCCCACAGTCCACACCCATCACAGAATTATCCTTCTCACAGTTTAGTGAATCTTGCTCCTTTCTGCTGCCTTATTATCCTTTTGAAAAGTATTTCCAAGTGGTGCTCACATTCAATAGGAACTAAAACACCCACAATTTGTCCTCAGAGGCAAAAGCTCGTTACATTATTGTGATATATTTATCTGTTTCTCATCTGTGTGCTACAAATACCTGGGAACATGCTCTTCAAAATACTTGTTTCTGTTTTCATGAGCAAATTCAGAAACTGCAGGATCCAAGAAGCATCACTCTGAGTGTCAGATGAGGAGAGTCCCCCTGGTACACTGAAGTTTTTGAATGAGAATGTGATAAGGGACAGACAGAATCAGTAGGAAGTGTCTTATCTCCAGGAGCTTTATCCAGGAAATGTTTCAAGGCAAATCACAGTAAATCGTTCCAAGGTAATGAGTCAGACTGTCTCCTGGTGACATGTCCAGCAGAGGGTTTCCAAGTGCCTGCAATTTTCTGTCTCCCTCGGGATGTCAGTGTCCATAAACACTGAGATCCTTACACTTAAAAGATCACCATAAGTCTGCTGTAGTAACTTAGATGACTGTGCAGTTCCACCAGGTTGGTTCATGTGTGGTACTTGGCAAGGTCAGTCACCCAGGCTGTGCTCTGAGGTGTAGGTTTCTCAAAACATTGTCCTGGAGAGAAAGATGTCATTGATATTCCTTCATGGTCACTGATAGTCCTCATGGATGGCTATCAGTTCATCCAGGGGAAAAATAGATCATCTGCAGCGAAGGTGGTCATTCATCACTATTTACAAAGGTTTTGAGAAACTATTTTTGCATCAGATTTACTTTATAGACTGACATATCAAGTATTCCTCTGAAGACAAGAGGGGAAACCTTATACTCAGACCAATTGGACCACTCTTTCCATTTTTTATACTGAAAGTTACACCGTTTGGTCATCTCAGTCTGGTTTTTATCTAGATAGAATTATCTTATATATGTATATATAAAAGGTGTTACAAAAAGATATTTTGGAACAATCTGATCAAGTGAGTAGTAAGAGATCTGCTGGTCCCCATGGCAATTGTCCAGGGAATTGCTGAGTCTGTAATTGTGATATGCAACCTAGTGGGGAATTGACATCTGTGCCAGAATATTCAAAAGGCATCATTCTGAGAACTGCAAACAAGTATCTCTGACTCCTGTAAGGCTGGACTGGTAGGTCTGATAGTAAGGAAAGTGTGGGTAAGCAGATAAATCTAGCACATCACCCAGGAGTCAGTGTGGTGTCTGCAGAGGGAAGACACATTTCTCTGGTTCCTCCCGTGAGCCAACGGTGTGTGAAGAATTGTGATCCACTTGATAGACTGGATTGGATTTTGAACAGGCATTTCTTCAGGTTTCTCAGTAGAACTTCCTAAAGCAGCTGAGCTGCCATGAGAAAGAGGAAGGTTTTTCTCACAAATTAATAACAGCTTAAATGATAGGAAATAATAAATGGCTGGTCCTGGACCATAACTATAAATTACTGTCATAAGCCTTTGCTCTCTGCAATGCGTTCATAAATTGCCTGGAAAAAGAGATGAAGAGCTCTGTGCCAAAGGTTTGTGATGATACAGAATTATTCCAAACGAAAGCTGATTGTGAGGAGTTGCAGACAACTCAAACCATCAATTGAATGGGTGACAGAACAGCAGATAATGCTCAGTAATGACAAATACTGAATAATCTACAGAGGGAGAAATCATCCTCAACTCTACAGGCTTTAGGGCTTGCTGATCCCAGGAAAAATGTCCATGAGGGCAGAAAAAGCCAAGGGGCAGTCTGTCTGGATTTGCCCTGGGACCTAGCAGAGGAAGAAACTGTTGGGTAGAGGGACCCTTGGAAAGACACCAGAGAGCTCCTCTGGCCTCCTGTGTTCATGCAGTGACACCAGGACACAGCTGGGCCTGGCTGTGCAGCTCTGCTGGGCTCCCCTCCTGCACGGGCTGTCATCACTATGGGGCTGTGAAGGAGGCTTCTGCAGGGAGAAGGTGCTTGACTCATGGGGTAGAAGGAGAACTCTGGGGAGGAAGGGAAGAGAGTGCTGAGAGGGAAAAGGTTTTGCTGCAGTGGCAGTTAGTGTGTGCCCAGCCCACTGACAGCACTGCTGAGGGCAGTGACTCCCGGTGCTGGCTCTGGGCTCTCTGCATGGCATCCATGGCATGTTCCAAGGGCAAGGAGCTTTAGGGGGTGGTCTCAGTCTGGCCCAGTAGTCAGCAGAGAAGCAGTGACAGGCCACAGCTGATCTGTCACAAATCCACTAGGAAATCCATCATCTGAGCAATGACAGTGGCAAAGGGTTCACAGGCTGGAGTTATGTCCAAACAAACAAAATCCCTGTGGAACAGCTGTGACTGTGTTCATTAAAATGATACATTTACTCTAACTTAGGAGTGAAACAAGGGTCTAAACTCACCAAGTACATAAATGGTTGGAAATTATTAATTTGTCTTTATTAAACAAGAGGGAGTGCTGTGCTCTGAGGAACTGCCATGTGATAATGACTGCTCCTGCAGAAAAGCAGAATAGAAAGTTGTCTGAGTCACTCATTAGCATCTACCACTGCCCCTTCTCTAAATTAGAAGTCATTAAAGCCCAATGTAACTACTCTGGAACTTAAATAGTAATTTTTACCTTACTACAATATTTCATTTGCATTTGCCAGAACAGTCTTAAGAGGCTGAAACTCTTTTTCTGAGCAGGCTGGGAAAAGTAATTGTGATCCAAACCTGATCCAGAAAGCCAAAACCTTGTTTTATATTACTGTATTGGGGGATAAAATTAATTTAAAGCATTTCATTGTCATTTCATTCCTTGGTTTCACTGCATAGGGCCAATTTTGCTGGCAGTTTGATGCTCTTACAGCATGTATCTTCTAAGAATAGACTGAGAACATCACCTCATTTCTTACAGATCATCAGATGGCCACCAATTGGGGAATCTTTGTCCTGGGTTGAATTTAAATCAGCCGTTTAGATGTGAAAGACTCAATATCTCATTAGCAATCCCTTGATCCACCCAGTCCCCCTGGGTACTGTTTTAGAATGATAATCCCAATCATTCTTCAAATCTTTATAAGCAATCAGTTTTAAGTGTGACTCTTAGAAGATAAGACTTTTCCTGCTAGTTAGTTCTACTAGAAAAAAAAAAGGAAAAAAACAAATCAAAAAACCCCCAACACAGGTGAGCTAGAGGCTTTGATCAGACAGGTATTCTTTTTAAGTCAGATTTAGTTATTTTTTTACTTTGTTTCTGCATGTCTGATACTATGATAGGAAATAATCCAAACACAAAATTAATAAAAGGGTGAAGAGCTTTAAAATGAACCTCCTGGCTAACTTAGATTGGGTCGAGTACTTGAAATGGTGCAAAAAATCTCTAATGTACAAAATTATTTTTAACCTGACACAAAGGTAACTTACTGCTCCCATGACCTCACTAAAAAAAAGGCTCATAGGTTTGGTTAAACTTCAAATTCCCTTTAAAATTCAAAAAGCCTCCAAAAAAGCAGAGCCTGCCTTTGCAAGTCTGAATGTCAGTGTCTCACATTGCCAGTTCCCTGCACAGGGTGCCACTGCTGTCATTTGTTCTCTCTTGTGTGTGGCCAGGGCCGTTGGAGGTCTTTGCTGAGCACTGGGTTTATGGGGTAAATAGGGATGGATTTGATGCCTTTTCCTGGAACAGGAATGAGATCATCACATGAGCTTTGTGTTGTGATGTGATTAAGTTTGCACTGTGACTCAGTTACCTCGTCCTGGAGGACAGAGGCAGAAGATTGGCAGCAGTGGTGGGTACAGGAGCAAAAGCCAGCATCTCGTGGCAGGTATCCAGGTGCTCAGCCTGCCTCTGAAAACATTTAGACCTGTGTTTTGAAAATAATACAAGAGTATATAATGACTTCTTTTACTAACAAGAACCTGTCTGCTTTCATTTCCCTAACTGTGTTAATATTTAAATTATTGACCTAATCAGGTTAAGTTGCATGGGCTGCAACATCTAATTTTGAGGCACACCTTGTTCATGGTGGTTGTGCAATAGCAAATGCAAAACAATGATGTAATTTACTGTGCTTCAGCAAAAATGACTGAGGAGTCATTTTTTTCACTTGAAACCTCTAAGAGAAAACAAAGTGCTTTAGGTTAAAAATGCTTTATTTGTAGCCTATGCAGGTTTATTGTGAATATTGCCATGTGATAATAATACTTTATAATTTTTTTCCCCATAGACAAAAAGAAAATGAGAGGAGAAACTGCCTGGTGCACGTCCTGATGAGCTGGAGGCTGGGCTGTCAGCAGCAGTTTCCATACTCTTGTCTGTTAGCTGGAGCCAAGGCTGTGGCGCTGCCATGGGCTGGCTGGAGCTTCACTGCCTGCTCTGCATGGGTGAAGCTTCCCAGAACCCTTGCCCTCCTCAGGATTGCTTTAGTGACTGGGAGCCATTCCTGGAACTCACCCACTGGCCAAGAGCCAATGTGTGGAATCAGGAATGGGTTGTTCCCTGCTGGTGCTGGAATAGAATGGCTTGTGAGATAAGCAAAGCTCCAAAGAAGAACTTTCTCCCTGAGAGACTTCGTCTCACTCGAGACTGAGGTTTAACTTTTCTCAGCAAGCATTTCATGGGCAAATAAACCCTGCATCACAAAGCTGGTTAACATCCAGCCACAGCAGCTGGGCTCAGACCTAGTAAAATTTTCCCTAGGATTTGCTCTGTGTTTTTAGAGAAAAGTCACTTTCCTATTTTTTTTCTCAGTAGACATTGACTTCCAGGCTGTTTGTTCAAGATAAGCATCAAAATGAGGATGCAAAGGTCAGTCTGCTGTATTCCACAGTTACAAAGAGAAAGTTTGTCATCCAGAGAATGTTCTCCTATCCAAATTAAACCACTCACATCCTATAGGACAGAGGATTTCTTCTTGAGGAATTGGGTGGGTTTTGTGTTTATGGAAGGACAGACTTTCCTTTTGTTGTGAACTTCTTTGCTGAAAGTTTTATCTTTTCACCTTTCCACCTCTTTATCCCCACCTTTTAATGACAAAAGTCTGTGAGCTCATGCTCAAGGCTCTGAGATGCTGGCTGTGGTGGAGTCAACAGCCCTGCTCCTCTGCCACCTCCACTGCACTGTCCTCCCTCTCTGCTGTCCTCAGCCACCAGACCTGGCAGCCCTGTCTGAGCCCACCCTCATCAGCTGTTCAAGCTCACAGGAGAAGTCATGAACCAGAGCAAGCGAGGTGTAAACATGGCAGCTGGGGCAGTTATTTATTTATGTATTTATTTAAAACCATCCCCAGTCACCAGCAGTGCTGGTTCAAGCCAGGCCCCCTAACTTGCCATTTAGCAGGGGCATAGATTTCACATTCTTCAATTGCTTCAACTTGAGTGCATGTGACTCTACTCAGATTGTTCCTTGCCTGGTCCTGCTTTGGTGAGCACAACTGGGCAGCAGTGTCCTTCCCATGCCCACCACAGCCAGTCTCATTCTTCTTGCTCCATCTGCTCTGTTACACAGAGTTGTCACGTGTTGCCCTTCTCTTTATACTGTCAGGGATGAGTTACCAGCTCCTTGAGTTTCTCCTCAAACAAGATGAGCCTTGGTCTCCCCAGACTCCTTTTATTAGCAGTAAAGCAGCTTGTTGCCATTGGTGTCACCAGTGACATCATGTTGGACTCAGTCTTTGTGTCTTTACCTTTTATTGTTGATAGAAGACTGCCAAGGTGAAGAGTTTGATCCTTTTTGCTCCCTGGCATAATAAGAGCACTTCTTGCTCTTGTTGGAAATGGCAGCTGATAAGAAAGGATGAAGATGACTGTACAGCACTGCATTGAGAGAAAAGGGTGATTTATCTTCTCTTTGCAAGTTTCTCCTGTAAATCTGAGAGCCCAGTTAGTTTTGCAGTGGCAGCAAAGAAACTTTGCAGTGTTGAACATTGATCTGCATTTTACAGTGTCACTGTAAAGAACAGTGCAATGGTGGAGTGCTGGGGACAGCTGTGAGAGTGTCTCTTCCACAGGGCTGCCAGCAACTCAATGAATTGATAAAACCACAGGCTGGCTGCTCAGGAACCTGTTGCTGACAGTCCCAGGTGAAGCCAAGGGTGGCTGTGGTGAGTGCAGGGAGGGGAAAATGAGTATGAAATCATCACATAGCTAGTTTTTGATGTCAGTAAGAGAGCAGGACTCATAATGGGTGAAGCATGTGGAGTCCAAACACAGCTTCCTGAACCCAAAACACGAACATACTCAGCTTGTGGTTATCTCCAGTGTGAGGTGCAGTGGGGGGTGGCTGCTGAAGGAGCAGTGCACACTCACCTTGGCCTGGTGCACTACTGTTTCTGCATTAGATCTCACTGTGTTTATTAGCACTAAGTGTTGAGAGTCTGGAATTCTACCTGTGCTCGTGTTGGGGGTGGATTTGGGCTGATGTTTTGGCTGATGTGTGTTTTCACAACAATGCCATTATCCAGTCAACGTGGAATGGCTGCTCCTTAATGATACAGGGGGGAGAATCAAATACAGGACCTGCCCTTAATTTCAGAGAGCAGCCAGAAGGAAAAGTCTTTATTCCAGTGGCTGGGATACTGTGGGTCACATTCCTCACCCCTCTGTTTGGAACACGTTTGCTTTCTGAGACCCTCCCCACCTGTGAGCACTGTGCTGGTGTTTGGATACTGGGAGCCCCCACTGAACAGCTGCTGGAGCTGTCTGAACAGCAGTACTGCCATGGGCAGCAGG
Source organism: Ceyx melanurus (assembly GCA_024611195.1). NCBI lineage: Eukaryota > Metazoa > Chordata > Aves > Coraciiformes > Alcedinidae > Ceyx > Ceyx melanurus. The sequence goes on along the minus strand of JANHGL010000386.1, from coordinate 32,896 downwards.
AGCCATACCCTCTCTTTTCACAGACACTTGTTTTGCTCTGGTTGTGCAGTGGAACTGGCAGTTCTGAAACCTGAAGCCTGTTTATTCCAGTCGTGGTTCCAGGCCAGTGTCATTCCCGGGGACTGTCATTGTTGTTTTCATTAGGATTCCTACTTCATCATTCCTTTGGGCACAGAAGGGGTGCCAGGCCCACCAGGGGTTGCATGGCACTGTAATTTTACACACACAGTGCTGCTGGGGTTGCCAGGCTGGCTCCTCTGAGGGCTCTTCCCTGTTACTTCCTTTTGCCCTCCTCTGGGTAATTGCAGGTGGATGACTTACTGGCTGCTGGAAAGGTACTTAAATGCAACTGGGCTTGTTAAAAAAACAACAAATGGACCAAAATGATTCTCTCTGAGGTCAGTGAGGACTGACTGGGTAGATGTTTGCTGTGCCAGGCAGGCAGAGCCATCTGTCACATGCCAGTGCACAAGCTTCCATTGCACAAGTCCATTTGTTTTTATGACAGTTTTTACAATTTTATGGAAATGGAACCATTACATAAAGCATAATTCTCTGCAGAAATTGGTGTTTTATAGACTTAGATCCCTGTTCAGTAATTTACTTTGCTAGTTGCTTTTTACATTAAGCATAAATATAATGATGCTTTTTTTCCCCTAATAAAAAATCTGTAGAGCCTTTTTTTTTTTTTGTCTTCAGTCTATGAAAGACTGTCCTTGTTTGGTACTTAGGGAAAACCTCAGGGGTTCTATGTCCAAGTTTTATGTGTCCATAGAGACCAAGACTGTAGGGAATACAAAGGAACTAATGTTCAATGCTTTAACATATAACTCAAAATCATAGTTCTGAATTATTTTTTCTAGTCTTTTAATTCTTTAAATATGTATTTTTCACAGGCTATGTTAGTTCTTAATTTAACTTATCATATTCCTGCTTTTCATGGAGGGGTGAATCCAACACATTAACTCTATTTTCAGTTGTTGGAGTCTTGTGTTTATGTCCAGGCCATGTACAATGGGAGCATGGACTTCCCAGTTTGGTTTCATTCCCCATGAAAGTTCATCAGTGTCATATGATGGTTCTTCTCAGGGGCTTTGCACCAATAGACACCAATTCTGACATCACCTTTCCACATCACTCTGCCTTTCCCAAGGAACTTTGGCCTTTATGAGGAGCATTTTAAAGCAGGATAAGGGACAATGTCAAGTTGGAGGTATTACTTTTTGGAGGCTGCACACATTAAAACTGAATTTCCTCAGGAAACTAACTTTTGAGCAGTTTCTGAGGGATTGGCCAGCTCACCTGAGCCCCACAGACACAGCTGCTCAAGGGCTTGTGTCCTTAGGTAAAAAAGCATGTATGAAATTGTTAATTGCTTGGTTGCTTGCATACTTCTCCTCTCTGGTAATCTCCATTTAAAGGTCAGCACTTTCCAGTATGTTCTGGCTGTCACTGGTTTTCCTCATAGAGAGAAGCTAAGTTATCTGTAGTACTGATTCTTACCCTTACAAGTGTATAAATAGATGAAATTATTTGAATTGCCATAGCACAAAATATGTCAGTGGAAGATCTAGATTCATGTTCAGGTGAGCATGAAAAAAAGGCCATCCCTAACCTATGAGGCAGAGGGATGAAAGTTGGATATAACTCCAAAAAAACTTTGCAGTCAGACTGTTTTGTGAGGAGATATAAGGGGTGACAGATGCTGGGATTCAGGGTTCTTGTTCACAATTTGAATTGTTAGGCTATAAAAGATAGCACTGGAAAAAAGAGTTACAGGAATTAAGATTTAAGAGGGATTTGGAGTTAACTTGTCAGAACCTATTGTAGGAGAAATGCTGATGAAGAGACAGACTGTGAAGGACATGTGAATATGAGAGACCCAAGGAATTATGACCTCAAGGGGAAATCTACATATGCAGAGAATCTGTGAGTTGTTTTAGCTTGAGTTCTGAACTGCTTTTGGGTTTCGTTGCTTTAAGACAACCAGCAGCCTCCATAATAAGGGAACATAAATGTAGGGTTGAGCCTAAATTGGACATGCTGTGGTAATAAAATTATTCCAGTGGATTTCCCTGTTCCTTCTGTAAGGAGGAAGTCATAAGAGACCATCAGGGTGAGGTGTTCCTGGGAGGTGGTGGTTTCAGCAGGTCCAGCAAGGTGAGGACAGGCAGCTGTGGGATCTGAGGGTCCTGCAAGGTTTGCCTAAACTCGTTTTTTTTGTGGCCCTGTTTTGCTAAAGCTGATGTTTAAGGCTGGCTGGGATTACTGTTTGGACAGAGTGAAATGAGTCTGAAGTGGTAGCTCAGGGAGTCATTGGTATGCAGATGACAACTGAAGCTGTGTTTGCAGGTGAGATCAGCAGCAGCAAGGTGGCCAGTGTTTATTTGTAATGGCATGTGGAAGTTGGGCTGCATTATTAGCATGTGTAACCTGTCAGCACTTAAGCACCCCGTGGGAGTTCTCCTGTAGCACCTGAGACACTTTGGCCAAGCAGGGCACCATTTGCTTTTGCTAATTGTTGTGAGTTGGATGTGAACAGGTTGCCCTATCTAGGTCTGTTTGGTCAAATAGTTTAAACTCACTAGTTACAGAGGGTGGAAACTGCAATAATGAATAGATTTTTTTTCTGGTTTATAAAGTCATCTTATATTTCCTGAAAGTAAGCCAAGAACACTGCTCACAATAAACACCAAACAAGTTGGAGTGGTCTTCCACAATAACCAGCTCAACAGCCAGATGATGCCCCTCAGAGTGGGTGGTTTTACAGCTCTGCAGCAGCCATGGGCAGGTCACTGTTGTGTTGTGCAGTTGCTGGAGGGGACAGAACTGCCTCCGAGTGGAAGATGTCAGGAAACATCCAGAATCAATTAACCATTATGTAGTGTGTGGGAGACATCCCCTGTGCCTGTGTGAATAGTCAGCAAGGCTTTCAGACCGCAGGGGAACTGGGACAGTGCCAAGTCACCAGTGGAAATTGCTTTGAACTTGGAGTAAACCTGCACACCCATACAGACAGAAAAAACCAAACCCTGTCAAGTGAAATCTTGGCCTTATCAAAGTCAAAAGTAGTTTGCTGCTGACTTCAGTGGAATGAGATTTTTATCCATAATGAGAAAAAAAGGGATTTTTGACCTCTGAAATCAGAGCTAAGCTGTCTGATGTAGGGTTGGGGTTTTTTTGTCACAGATACCTTCTTGTTTTCACACGTATTTGCAGGATCTGAAGGCCACAAAGCCTTTGTAATGGTGTGTGTGCAATCCCAGGCTGCAGCGTGCCAGAGCACACCTGGAACACTCCTCTCCTGTTTTTATGGGCCAAAAGCATTGCTGGGGCCTGCTCAAGTGAGCTGCCAGTTAGGAACATAACTACAGCTTGTCCAGCTTCATCTGTTCTTCCCACACAGGCTCCCTGTCTGTCTCTCTCCAGCTGAAGCACGTGTAGGGAAGGGCCTCAAGGAAGCACTCTGTGGTGGGAGGGGGATGTCAGGGGGGGATTTTACCCTCTGAGAAGAGCTCTGAGACATTATGGAGAGAAAAACCCACTGGTGCCATCCTCCTGTGGTGCCCCTGTGATCACACTTGGGTGTTTCTTGTGTGTAGCCTGGCAGGAGCTACCAGTAGTTTTCATTAAACAACCTGGAATTGGGTTGTATCTAAGCCCTTTGAAGGGTCCGACCCCATGTGCCTGCCTAGAGTACATCTCTCTCAACACCTCTCAAAAGACCACTGCAGATAGCTGGGATTTTCTCTTGCTGTTTTCTAGTTGGTTTGGTTTTAATGTCTAAAAAATTCCTGCTGTGGATATTAAATATCTCCTAAACACTGGAGTGCTCCCCTGATCAATGAGAGGTCACGTTTCCCTTCAACAAGAGCCACTCTGCCTCTTGCCTCCCTGCCAAGGCCCCGTGCCATGCCCTGGTGTTACTCACTCAGCCTGGGAACCGTCCAAACCTCCCGGCCTCTGCCCAGCTAGGGGAGGTTCCACCACATCAAGTGTGACCTTGCTTGCCTGGGAGGCTTACAGGAGAGCACAGGAGCCCACATTCTGCTGTGGGGACACTGGGAAGAGAGCTGGAGTGCTGGTCTCTTCTGTCTGGACCATGTTTCCATTTGCAGCCTGAGCTCCAGAGAGGAGAGGGAATTTGGGTTAATTTTGTTTGGTTTCCCTGCCCTTCAGCAGCTACACGTTTCCTATGCAGGGGTGATGGTCTCTGCTTGGAATTCCTCTCTGGGGCTGGCACCTCAACCAGCACAGCCTCTACTTGCCAGTCTCCAGCTGCTTTGCTGGGTCTGGCTGCATTCTTCATTAGAGTAACTTTGGTCTGTCCTGAGAGGTGATGGATCCACCTCCTCTGGGCACAGCCAGCCTGATGTCTGTGCTTGGAGAGGGGTTTGTAATAGTAAAGTAATATATTTAATAAGTCTGAACACAAGGAATGGATGTGTTAGGTGTATTTGACACATACCTTTACAAGTCCCTCTTTGCAATGTGTTCTTGGTTGTTGTGCTCTTCTCTAAGGCTGGCTGGTATTCCTGGCCATGTCATCATGAGTGGTGTATGACAAACCCTGAGACATGTTTTATTTGATCACTTCAGTGCTTGTGAATAGCTCAGCACTGACAGGCTGTAAGGAAAAGTGCCTTATGCCCTGGGATAGGCATGAGACACTGGCAGGTTTCCTCCTCCAGCCTTGGCATTGCTTCTGGAGTCACCCTGCCATTGCCTTCCCTACTGGATGTCATGTTTTGGACACCACTATACCTTGGGACATTTGGTCCTTAAAAAATGGAATTAGGTCACATTGAAGATACAATCCCCCTGCACAAAGCCTCTAGCTGGGGATAACTGGTCCTTTACTGGATAACTGGTCAGAGCAGGTGGCAATACTCAGGTGCTGCTAATGTTGGATTTGCAGGGAGGTGGTGGGTCTGATGACCCAGCTCCCCCAGCTCCCGTGTCCTCCCTGGGACTGCTCTCACCCAGGGTCAGTAACATTGGAGGAGAACTCCAGCTAATCCTGCAAAGGTAATCAGCTTAATTGTATTAAACAAGTAAAAAAGTAAGAAAGCATTACTTTACAAGTTTAAAATAGTGTGTTCAGGAAAGGGAGAAGACAGTGAACTGCCTGTGTATACTGGCATGGTGATGGCTTATGGAGGTGTCCATGGGGCATGGAATGGGAAACAGCATCTCCAGACATTGCTTCTGTGAGAAGATGACAATTCAAGGGGCAGCTAAATATGCTCCTGAGGCCTTTCTTCAACCAAAACAAGTTTCAAATAAAAAGCTCATTTTTGCCCCATCAATGTTTTGCTGTATTTCCCAGTTTACAGCATCAAGCTTCTGGTTTGTTTGAAACCTCAACAAAGCAGGAGAATTTATTTTTCTTCCAAATTGTGAGAGAGTCATTTACTACTGTGAGGTCATCTGACTCAGCCTTAACTTACAACATGTGAGTTATGACTAATGGGAGAAGGCAGTTGGATGTTACAAAATCAGCCTTAAGAACAGCAGTTGGCCCTTAATTTTCCATGGATTGCTTGAAACTTGAATTGCAAAAATCACTTCTCAGACCCAGAATCCTCCATGGATCTTCCAGGGAATGTTTCCTACTCCATCTTATCCTGCACTCACCTTTAGCAGCACCATAGTACCTGCAGAGCTATTGGAAATGTTAGGGAATGCTGCTGGTTGATATCTATTGTGGTATTTCTTATGGCTCATCCTTGTTTAATAGGACTGAGGAGAGGAAAGCTGCTGAATGGCTATTGGCTTAATAAAGAAAAGTAATTTTGACATTCTTGTTAAATTGCAGTGAGTGTACAAGTAAACTGAGATGTAATTATATTTTTAATTAAAGAAATAGCTATTGATTATGTCATTGAATATGTGTTGTAGCCAGCCCTTACAAATAGCAGTATTACAAGAGATCATTAAACTAGTTGTTAAAATTCCAAATGAATGAGGACTAGAACTGGGGTGGAAAAAAGGCTCAGCAATGCCGTTGAGAAAAAAATACTAACAAACCTGGGGAAATACACATTAATTAAAAAAAAATTTAGTTACAGATGCTTTTATGTCATGTATGTCTGTGTTTTATTGGTGGTTTCATTGAGGGGCTGGAGCGTGTCCAGAGAAGGGTGACGAAGCTGAGGAGGGGTCCAGAGCACAAGTCTGGTGAGGAGCAGCTGAGGGACCTGGGGTTGTTCAGCCTGGAGAAAAGGAGGCTCAGGGGTGACCTTCTTGCTCTAAACAACTGCCTGAAAGGAGGTTGGAGGAAACAGCCCGAGTTGCAGCAGGGCAGGTTTAGGTTGGACATGAGGAAAAACGTCTCCCCTGCAAGGGTTGTCAGGTCCTGGCCCAGGCTGCCCAGAGCAGGGTGGAGTCCCCATCCCTGGAGAGGTTTCAGAGCTGTGGAGATGTGGTGCTGAGGGACATGGGTTAGTGGTGCCCTGGCAGTGCTGGGGTAACAGTTGGATTTGATGATCTTAAAGGTCTCTTCCAACCAAAACAATTCAGTGATTCTATGTCCTGCCATAACATATTTTTATCTGTGGAATAAAATGAAGACAAAACTGGAACAATTTTAAATTAAGAAACATGGGTAGAGTTTATCTTGGCCCTTGAAAATGAACAGTGATATTCAGATATTTCTCATGAGCTCTCTGTGAAGCAGGATACAATCTGTTGTGTGCAAGAGACCTTCTGATCCCTTGGGGAGCAATCAGATCTGCTACACAGACTGACTTAAAGCGCAAAGAACTTCTGGTGGTCAGAGCAGTAACAGTAGGGGAGTACCAACCAAAAACCACGGGCAGGGAGGGTTGAGCTGCCAACAGGGCATTACCAGCTTACCCTGTATCCAAGCTGCAGCCTTGATCTCTCGCAGGCTTGTGGTGTGGGTGCCTGATGGGAGACAGAAAGCAGTTCTCTGGACACCAGTTATGGAGAGCAGGTGGGAAAACCCAGGTAGCCTCATAAACCTGAATGACCACATTCCACCTGTGCCCACCCCTTCTCCACCTGTGCTTGCAGGTGTCACTACACGTTGGCCACCAGCACCCCTTGGCTTGTATGTACCCTTCTGCTGCCACAGAAGCCCCTCAGATGTGGCTGAAAGCTGCTCTGGCCAGTGCAGCAGGCAGATGGGGCAGATGATCCCTGTGTCTGTGTCTGTCTGCACCAGTTTTGGTGTATAAAGCCATTTTAATCCTTTCTATTCAGAGGCTTTGTATCCCTAGAGATGTCCTCTTCCTAATGACACAGGGCAGGCTGCAGCCCTGGCAAGCTTCTAGGCAGCCCCCATGGCTCAGCTCAGTGAACTGTTGTGTAAAAATAGAGCATCTGAAAATTATAACTTTTTCTTGGTCCCAGCTTTTTCTAGTTGAGCACACATTTTGTGTCTAGGGCTGTTAGCACCTGATGTGTTTGAATCAGATCTGTAACCTTTGCTTGCCCTTGTGGTTTTATGGAGCATGGTCCAGTCCTAGTGACCTTCCTCCCCCGTGACCTCTGGCTCTTTGGAGTGTGCAGCAGAAATGAGGGGCAGGGAAGTGCAAAGGATGCAGCCGTGGCTGGTGAGCTGCAAAGAATCACAGAATAGTTTGGATTGGAAGGGACCTTGCAAGGTCATCTAGTCAAACCCCTCTGAAGGGAGCAGCAACATCTGCAACTAGTCTCTCAGAGCCCTGTCCAACCTCCCGTGGAAAGGTTCCCGGGACAGGGGAAGTGTTTGGGAATAGTGTGTGGTGGTGACAGCATTTCCCCCGACGCTGTGACTGTGACATGTGGTGCTTTCTCATGCTCAGCACCCGCGTTACAGAACATCTTCTGTGTCTAACAGGTGACAAATACAGAGGAGTGGATTACTGAAAAATAATCTGAAAGGGTCAGATATAAACCTTAAGTGAGTCAAAAGTGCTTAATGACCTGGAATCAGGATTTACCAATGATTTGCACTTAGGCAGTGGCCTCGCTGTTTTTCCCAGCACAGGGGATGCAGTTCAGTTCACTGCAGACAGGTCCTTGCTCTGCTTCCCTCAGGGTGCTGTGGTTACAGACACAGTGACACTGCCGTTGCAGAATCACTGCTGATTAATTGTGATGGGCTGGCAGCTGTAAAGACAGCTTCTCTTGGGATTGAAGAGGGAGATGTGAAGGCACATTGCCCAGATCCTTGATCAATAAACGGGGCCAGCCACAGCATGCTGAACCTTAAAAGTCCTTGCCAGATTTTGGGATTAGAAATTGTCTTTTCAAGCATTAACTCCTCCAGGTATCAAAATAATCAGCTGCTCTGGTCCTTCCCCTTTTCCTTTCTCTTTGGCCAAGTTTTCTTTTACCTTTGCAAGCAAGAGCTGACACGCAGTCCTTTTTTTTTAGTAGTTTTTTGAGACAGAAGAGCTTCTTCAGCAAGCTGCCAAGTGTTTGGTGTCTGTTGGTGTTGCAGTGCTGTGAGACTTCATGGCACATCCCCTGTCACCTTCCCATTCACCTGCTTCACTGGTCAGGAAAGGTGCCAGCCACTTGGAGCTGGGTAGTGGCAGGCTGGTGAGACAATAAACCAGGCAGTATAGATGAGTGTGGTAGAACACACCAGCAGCAACACCAGCCATCCTCGGGATTCACTTGGCACAAAAAGATGCAGAGCTTTGGTCACTCGGTCCCTGGCTCTGTAGGTGACACAGAGAGGAGTGATTTGATCTGGTTCTTCTCAGAGAACCTCCCCATTCTGAGCTAAAGGCTGGTATGAGTGTGGTTGTTTTTTCCCTGAAGAGGGAAATGAAAGCATCTGCCTCCTGGAGATCTCCCTGGGATTCACACTAATGGAGCTTGGATCTGCATGGGTGCTAAGGATGGGATCAGGACTGGCAGCCTGTGTGTGTGAATTTGCACACGTACGGGAACTGGGAACAGGAGTGATTCTCGTTAATTAAGCCAAGATGTTTTAGAGGGTCTGTGCCTAAAATTCAGTAAAAGGGACTTTCTCTGGGGTCTCTTTAATGTCACATTCCATTTACAGTTGTAATAAATGCTGAAACTTGTTTCCCTTTCCCCTCGCCCACAAAAAAAAAAAAAAAAAAAGAGAGGAATTTCTGGCTCAGCCTTTGATAACAGCTCTTTCTTTCTGTTCCAGATAACTTCAAACGAGAAGCGCTCCCAGAGCATGAAGAATGATGGCGATGCTCTTATACAAACTCTGGAGAGCCTGGCCCAAACTGCCAGGTGAGTTCCCTCGGGCTTCCAGGAACTTCCAGGGCTGAAAGCCTCCCCTTTTGTCTGCAAGGCCTTCCCCTGTAATCTCCTCCCATGCAGTGCAAGCTTCTCAGGTTTCTGCCCTGGCCCCCCTCGCCACGCTGCTCTCCTCTGAGCTCAGAGCTTGCTGGCATTTCTGCCCTGGTGGCACCAGGCTTTGATCCCCAGCTGCAGCGAGGTCTGGGACTTTTTTTGGGCCAGATACTGGTCGGTGGTTCTCAGCAGAGAGGGCTGGATGCACAGTGTGGTGTTTGTGCCCTGGTCTAGAGTAACCCTGTTGGGTGCATTGCGGGCTGATGGCTTTGAAATGACTGAGGAACAGAACTGCTTTTGTCTGAGAATGCCCAGGGCTTCCCTTAGGGAACGACCAGAGGTGCTGCTCACAGGTTGGCCACACTTCAGCTTATCTCCTGTAGACTCTCCCTCATCTCATCCCTCTTGGAAAAACAAACGAACGGTTGTTCTCTGCCCCTCAGAACAAGTTCTGGTCAGGGGCTGTTAGGCTGTGTTTTATTCCAGGTCAAAACTCACAGAGAAATTGTAGTTGATAGGCCAGTTTTTGAAACACTAAGATAATCTTTTCACTGCTCTTCATACTTCCTATGGGTCAGTCGTTTGGGAAAACCGGCTCTTTGACATTTGTGCAGGGTGTGTCCTGTGTTGGAAGGCAGCAGGGATATGAAGAGGAGATGCTGGGACGTGGGAGTGCAAGGAGATGCACACCAGGAACTAACTGCATCCCTCTCACATGCACAGCTGCTGGCTCGTCAGGTTTTGTAGGACCCATTACATTCTCTAACTCAAATATCAGCTCTGCCCAAAGGAGACTGGCAGGAAGGTGACAGTGGTGAAAGGCAGGGAAGGGTTTTCCCTGGCTGGGAATCTGCTTTCCTGGCTGCCTGTCCCTTATCTGTACATTCCTGTGATCAGTAAACCACAGAGCTCCAAATAAACTCCGTTTGACACCAGCTGCTCCATAGATTGAATTCTGGCTGTTGGCACATTCAGGTAAGGCAAGTACCTGCCCTGTGCTGAGCTCCTGCACTGTAGCCCTGCCAGGGGAGCCTCCAAGAGTTCAGGGGTTCAGTTCCCTCCTCCCCTTCTCTAGGGAACACATGTCCCTGTCCATTTGCCTCCAGAAGAAATGGGGAGGGATTCAGCCTGGATCTGGGGCTGTGGAAATGAAGAAATGGGCAGCAGGCAGGTAGGAGAAGCCAGGGGTTAGCAGGAATTAGCCAAAGGGCCATTTTGTTTCTGGAGGTTATGGATACTCTGCCATCTGCCTGGATTCCCTCACATGACATCTTTCCCAGAATACTCCTTGTGACCTAATAAACTTGCCTCCTCACCTGGGCACTGAACCCAGTTTAGAAGCCTCTCTGTAGCTCACGCCAAGTAAGAAATGGCTTAGAGAAGCCTACAGCAGAGATCCTGGACCTGAGCCATCCCCCGGGCAGGCTGAACTCCCAGGCCCTCCCACCCACACGCTGTCCCTGGGTTGAAGTGACTGAGGAGCCTTTTTGCTTTGCTGAGCTTCCCCAGGCGGGTTTATGGGCTCTGCCAGCACGGCAGGAGGGGAGTGGCTGGGCAGGCACGTGCCAGGAGGGCACAGCCCAGTGTGGCTCACCAGCTGCTCTTGCTGGGGAACAGACGTGGCACTACCAGAGCCCATCACTGCCACCCAGGCAGTGCAAGAGTCCAAGCTGTTCTGCCTGGGAGCTGTGTGGAATCACAGCTACAGCAGAAAATACAGGATCAGAACTGTTGAGGTTGGAAAAGCCCTTTCAGATCATGGAGTCCAAATGTTACCCCAGCACTGCCAGGGCACCATATCCCTCAGCACCACATCTCCATGGCTTTGAAATATAGAATGGTGGGATCACAGAATCATGAACCGTGGGACGTTATCCATTTCTTTTCAGTAGGACAGATGCCAAGATGCATTTGTTTCAGATAACTAAATTTTCCAGTTGAAACTGCTGCTTGTGAGGACATTGGCTCATGGAGCCTGGATTATCACTGGGAGTTCCTGGCTCCCTCTGCCTTCCCCACTGTGTGTGGGTGGGGCAGCAGGGATGTGGCAGCAGCAGCCCAGAAGTTGCAGATGGATGGATGGATGTACTGCTGCCCTTCCTGAGCTCTCAGGGAAGGATAGGAGTCTATTTAAAACCTAAAAAGCAAGCAGGGTGTAGAGTGCACTTAATGGCTACTGAGAATGTTCCAGCATAGAGGGATCTGAAGGACGTTTTCCTCTGTTAATGTCTAATAGGTGTCACTGTTTTCAATCCCCAGGTCTCATGCAGATGTTGCTGTTGCTTCCTTGGCATTTGAAATTCTGAGGACAGTGGAACATGAAAATCTCAAGCTTACCGAGTGATCCCTCCTGCAGGGACAGCTCCAGATGCACAGCAGCCAGAGCTGCAGCCAGGTGGAGGTGGGAATAGGAAGGCTTTGGGGAGGGAGGGAACTGGGTTGAGGGGAGTTCATGGGCTTGTTTTTCAGGATGAATTCTTGGTTACTACTTTACCCTGCTGGCATTACAGGGTGTAGCTGAAGTACTTGACAGCCAGAGTTTGGAAAGTGTAAATTAAATAGATCTTTCACAATACAGAGAAAGCATTTCACTGGTTTAAGCTGCTGTTCAAATGTTGATTTATCTGTTGGACCAGGCCCAGGCTGGGGCTGTTCACCTTGAGGGCTCACCTTGTGCCTCTGCAGTACCTACAATCCCTTTTCATCAGGAGAGACAATATTACACATTACAGGAATTTTCTTACATTACTTTCAGTATCACCATTTATCTTTCATAGTTTAACAGCTGGCCATGGAGCTGGAGTTACTCAGAAAGGGGGAAGCCCAGCCCTGGCTGGGATGGGGTAGTGTTCCATAGGAATGGCCTAGGGAGGAACAGAACTGTGAGAGGCAGAACTGATCTGCCTCTGCTCCAGGAGGGAAGGAGAGGTAAATGGCTCCCAGCTTCCCCTGAAGCTGGTGTACAATTTCAGGGCCCTTTTCAGAAAGCCCATTAACACACAAATATACTCAATGATCTGAAATAACTGGACACAGAGTGAATTAAAAGTTTACTTTAATTTTGAACCATTTTATAACTGCATTTTTCTCATGAAGCATCTGTCTCACAGCAGGCTACAATAACTTTGGGATAAAAGGCAACTGGTAAACTGTCCAATACAAGGTTCCAAATAAACAGTTCTTACTGGCCCCTACCCAGACATATCCCAGATAAAGTTTTTGATCAAAAACATGAAATAGATCCACCTGCTTATTTTAAGCATATTAAAAAGGAAACTAATTGGACCATTTCTATTTGTCTAGTTTTTTTATACAAAAAGGCTACACAATGTTACACTTTATTCAGAATACAGTTAGAGCGATTATGAATTAGTGTTCTACACCTTTACTCAATCCTTAAAAATTAGAAACTGCTGTAGCATATTCACTATAACTTAATACTACGAGAGACTTGAAAAAAAAACAAACCTAACAACAATTACTGCAAAAAGAAAGGCTACTTCCAAAGCAAGCAAGGTCAGTACCATTACAGAGATTTAAAAAAAATAATAAATTTTTAACAAGCAAGGCTAGGGTTTGATAAATTCCATCTTGCAGTTCGTTCTTGTGCATTCTTCGTTTCTTGAATCACTCCCAAAATCCATTTGTATTATTACTCCTCGACCAAAAAGGACCAGAACAAAAAGTTTACTTCAATTGTTCCCATAGGAAACTCAGCTTGGTTAGTGTGTCAGGCACTTTCTGAGATACCAGCCCACCCCTCGAGCCCTCTCAGCAACTCTACAGGCCAATCAACGCAAGTTCAGTCAGATGATACAGCTGCAGAGAGAAAAGACAACAGAACAGGGTCAGCATTCCCCAGCACCACGTGTCCTGCAGCACTTGTTTCAGCCTGCGTGAAGCCGGGGCACAGCTACAGTTAATCACTTCCAGAGCTGCCGGCAGAAGGCAGCTGGGAGCGTTCTGCTGACGTGGCTCTGGCACAGCAGGACCCAAGCGAGCCAATCCCGCCCTGCCAACCATGTCCTCAGGCCAGTCATCTACGTTTGCTTTTGGGTTGCTTGGTTTTTGTTTGGTTTTTTTTTTAACTCATTTTGTTTTTAAATTCAAGATTGGAGCTTCTTACCTACAGGATGATTTACAGGTCAGTATCGAACCAGGCCAACTGATTACTGTCACCTGGAGGCAGCCCATCCATAAGGTCCTGGGCATGGCCAAGATCTGGCAGACCATCAACTGGGTAGTCAGCACCAGGGTGGTGGCCACCCATTTCATGTTCCATCATAGGGTCCATACCCAAGGCATCCTGACCGTATCCGCCCGAGTGGAAAGAACGGTAGCTAGGATCTAAGAAAGTTAAAGGTGGCAGAGGGAAAAAAAGCATAATGTTAACAGATGTTAGATGCATCGGAAGCTGCAAGTTATCAGTGTGTGAGAAGATCTTTGTAGCCATCTAATTTTGGTTTGGTTTTTTCTAGTTCGGCCAAGTTCAAAACAGTCTGTGGCCTGCCCTTACCGGCTGTTCCATTGTTCGGAGCAGCCTTGCAGTGGGATTCTGCAGACAAAGCACACTGCAGTCAGAAGCACGAGCAGATTCCAGCCAAGCCATTAGTCTGCACAATCAACACTACTAAAATTCAACAGTCCTGCAGAAAAACCAGGCTCCAAGACTGTAGACTTGCTTCTGAAAGACTAGTCAAAAATAGCTTAGAATCCTTAGGGACAGGCTCACATTCGAGACTAGAGACACTTCCAGGCCAACATGTTCAATACCAGCTTTTTTGTTTTGAAGAAAAACTGCACTATTGGAATTGTCAAGTCCATCAGTAAAGGTTGTGAAAGACTTCTGGAAACAACAGTCCAGTGGGAGATTCTCCCACAGGACTGAGACAGGAGACACCAGAGTTTTGCACGTGGGGTGCTGCTGGGATGTTGCAGGCACTGGTTATTTGAAGTGGCAGTTCCCCAGCTGCCTGTCAGTTTGCAGAACCTCGCTGAAGAGCAACTCACTCTTCACTCAGTTGCAGTTCTCCTTTAAAAGCTATGACTTGACTTCATCCAACATAAGCTTAGTCAAGGGGAACAGAAGAGACCTACCATCCGGGCGGTATCCGAGAGGCTCTCCCTGGGCACCAATATCCAGTCCGAGATCTGCTGTCTACAGGACACAAAATGTTACAGAACAGTGTTACTGTCAGGTCTTGTGGACAGCACCAGTAATCCCAAATCAAAAAAAGCTCTTCAGCTTCCCCCAGATCTCTTTTTGGCAACTCTGCTACAGCACGTTACCTGTGTGAATACAGAACACCTGTCTACCTGTCTGCTCCCAGTATCTCAGTGAGCAAGGAGTCTGGTGGAGAGTAGAAAGGATGGGGGAGGTCGAGGGACACTCTTCCTCAGGGCCCCTTGCCCAACTCCTGCCAGTTCAGAGGTTCCTGAGCCATCAAGAGAGCTCCGAAGAATTCTGAAGGGACCTCTCCTGGAGTATCCCATCCCAGAATTCTGTCTGCAGGGCAATTGCATCACTCCAGTCTCAAAGAGAAGCTCCAGTTTAGCTTTAGGTTTCCTCACAATAACTGTGGTGGATGCAGATGTTAGGAAAACAGAAGCAAGCACTGAAATAATACACATCAAGGACTACAGTCCTTTCTTTGGTAACCACATACAAGGCAAGACAAGCGAGACCGCTGAATCTTAAGAATCTGGGGAAAGACAGGCTTAGTGCAACTTCCCTCTGCCCCAGCACAGTTTGCTCAGTCTTGATCTGCTGTGTTTCAAGTCTGAATAAAGGCAGTGTAATCATCAGCCTGCAGACAGATTCAAGTCCAAGAGCTCAAATGTAAGGAGAACACAGGTTGCATCCTCAGCCCAGAATTATTAGTCCTGTATCTTTTGCTTGATAGAAGCCTCACAGGGTATGTTTTAGGCTTAGGTTTCCCTCCTATCACTCATGCCTCTATTTTTATATTCAGAGTTCATCAAGGTCTGACAAGCAGCACAGAAATAAATGTACAGAGTTCTGCTCTACAGCTTTGCACACCAATGAACATGAGAACCACAAACTTCAGCAGCAGTAGAGAATGGGCTCTTCCAACTTCAAGGGAAGAAGCAGCTCTAAGGCTGCTTGCCACAGGCTGACAGAACCTGAGCATGGGGAGAGCACGGTAAAGAAGGTACAGCTGTAATGC
The DNA here is from genome assembly GCA_024611195.1 of Ceyx melanurus. NCBI lineage: Eukaryota > Metazoa > Chordata > Aves > Coraciiformes > Alcedinidae > Ceyx > Ceyx melanurus. The sequence goes on along the minus strand of JANHGL010000386.1, from coordinate 17,417 downwards.
TGGGTCTGTCTCACTGACAGCACCTACACTTCAGTCCTGGAAGAAGGAAGGCTTTGGAAGCAAGGGCTGCCCAAGGAGCTGTTAGTTTGGCAGACTGGACTCACCTCATTCCAAGCCATGGGCTCGGTCCGGAACAGAGAGCTTGTCAACTCCACTGACAGTCTCTTCTTGTAGTCCTGTGGCTTGTCCTCAGACATTCTGAACAGCACTGCAGCTGCATAGGTTGCTGTCAAAGGGAAAAGTGATTTTAGCAGAGGCTGAGTCTTCTAGCAGCTCCCCTAACAGCAGTACAACCCCTGGCTTCCAGGCTCACTTACCAACCCCCTCATTCCTAGAATGAAGCAGTTCTGTTAGTGGGGCAGTTGCACCTTCAGCTTCAATTGCCTCAGCTGCTTCCTTGTCTTGGGCCAGTTCACAGAGCACCCCTGCAGCTACTCTCTGGATGTTCTCAATGGGAGAGTACAACAACTGCAACCAAAGCACAAGGGTTTCTTTAGCCCTTTTACTTGAAACCAGCTCTTAGGTGCAATCCACCTCAGCACTTCTACCGAGGAAGGCCAAGAGCCACATTACTACTTCTCACAGTATGTGCTAGAGCACAGACTTGGGCTTGCTCTTACCTGCACAAAGAGTGGAATGGTGTTTAGACCCCTGATTACGATTCGATTGTGAACGTCACGTGCAAGAATATGTAGGGCTCCAGTGCAGCCCTCAACAATTTCCTCCATGCGCACACCTTCCTGGTTAGAGAGAGAAAAGATATTTTCTCAAGTTGTGACAATGCATGCTACCTCATAAAGTGACTGTCAGAAAGCTGATCAGCCTGTCAACAAATCCACCAAACCTGTCCCCTGCACATACTCACGACAGGGCTCACCCCACCCTCTGCTGCTGGCCTTTCCCTGCTAGGCATCAGCCCAGCTCTTCCAACTAAATTCTGTAAGGTGAAGAATCTCAGGGGAACTATTCCCAGTGTTCTCATTGTTTCAGTTCATTACAAACACCATATCTGACACCACTGGCTGCTTTTCCCCAAGCTGGATTAACTTGGCAGTTCACAGTAACAGAGGCCCCCTCCTGCCTCTGCAAGTATTAACTGCACTCCAGTACTAGTTGTAGATCCTGCTAAGACAACTGCCCCTCTGTTATTATCCTTAACAGGGAAAAAAACAGAGACTGATCTTGCCACGCTGACCTGGTACCTAAACAGATACGACAGCCTTTTATCCCAAACCATGGCTGAGGCACAGGGACAAGTCGAGGTGTGGTGGCCACTTACCACGAACTGCTGCTGCGTGCCCCCCATGGAGGTGCGTCGCTGGGTGTCCTGGTGCGCTCTCACCAGCAGCTGCACCAGGCGGGGGATGGCGCCCTGCTCGCGCAGCGGGGCGTGGTTGGCTGGGCACAGAGCCAGGTTGCGGATCAAGCCGACGGTGGCCTGTGGTTCAGGAGGGGCAGGGAGAGAAAGGGAGTCAGTAGCTGGCTGCCGGCCACCGCCCGCCCATCACCCGCACAGGAGACAACACTGAGTTACTCTGCTGAAGCAACTCTCCCATCAGACGAACCACATTCCCCAACACCACGGAAACAGTGTTTTTCCCAAAGCTCCATAAAACACCCCCCCATTATTCTATTAGTCAGCATTTACCTTGATCAAAGGCCAGTGTGAGGGTGGGTGCAGCAGCTTCACCACCACTGGGAGTCCGTAGTGGAGACGCACGGCGTTCTGAGCCATTTCGGCCTCCTGATGTCTGCTGGTGAGGTGGCGGAGAGCACAAATAGCAGGCTCTGTGATGTCCTCCCTGTCTCCTGCCCGAAGAACTGTGCGCACAAGAGCCTCGATGCCACCGACCTGGCACACCATCATCTTGTTCTTGTAGTTGTTGCAGGTAAGGTTAGAAAGGATGCCAGCAGCACAAGTCACAACATTGATATCATCTGATCCTAAAAGCTGAACTAGAGTTCCTAGAAGGCCTTCCATGCCCTCCTGAAAAAAACAAAACAAAGAAAAATTCAACCTTTATTCTCCCCCACTATGTTGGCTTTAATCCTGATCCCCTTAGAAGAGCCATTTACCTGCTTTGTTGCAGCATCTGACAGATTTCTCAGAGTCCAGAGGCAGTTCTGCACAAGACGCTGGCTTGGATCTGTGAGATGGAGGCCCAGAGCTTGCATCCCACCTAGGAAGTAACAGATTTGATACCATTACTCAGATGCTCATCTTGTGAACAGTCAGGTTCTTCTGTGATGTCTGAGAGCATCCCTCACAAGCTTCTGGATAATTCTTGGCATTGGTATCAGTATGGCTAGTCCCTAACCCTTCATCACATACAAAAAAAGCCTGAGATTCTCTTTGTGACGCTGGACCTTTTAAATATAGGTATATTCTAAGGCAATTAGAATTGTTATTCTAACAATTAGCCACCCAGCTGACAACACAGTCTGCCTGTTATACTTCTGTATATGAACAGCCCCCCAAACTAGGATCAGTCCTTCAGTCTATAACAAGTTCCACGTTTTGTGCTGGTGGTTTCTGTCTTTGTGTGGAACATACTGATCCTGAAGCACTGTGTTAACTTCTCAAGTTGCAGGGGTTGAAGGTACTTACCAGCCTCAACAATAGCCGGTTTGTTGCTGGAGCAGACTGACAACACCTTCAGCACTCTACTTGTGGTCCACAATAGTTTCTCATAGGTATAGGTCCTCATTATGTTTACTAGAGCCTGGGGTCCACCGCTTGCCAGAATAATCAGCTGAAAGACAGTAAAACTACAATTTATCTTCCTTCCTGTGCTGTCAGAAGGAATTGTCACTGGCTCACACCCATCGTTGGCTGCAGGTCTCTAATCCAAATCTGCTGTGTGGTCTCTAAGTTTTGCAGTCTCACTATGAGCATGACTGTGTTTCCACAGAATAAATGGGGTGCCCCTCATCACTTGCAAAGCCAGGACTGCCTGGCCAAAGGCCAGCACGGCTGAGGAGTCAGCATACAGCACTGAGAGGCTGTCAGCAGTGAGCTCAGCTGAAGTGCTTCAGCAGCAGAGGCACTCACCTTACTCTCCTGATTGCCATACGCTAGAATCTGAAGGCAGTCTGTTGTGATGGCCAAGAACTTGACATTTGTCTTGTTAAGCAAGGCAACCATTTTCTGCAGCCCGCCGGCCAGACGGACAGCCATTTTGGCTCCTTCCTGGTGTAACAGGAGATTGTGCAGAGTTGTAATGGCGTAGAACAGCACCGAGTCCACCGGGGACCTGCCGAGGGAAGGAAGCCCTGTGAGCACCTGCACCTACCAGGACCTAGTGAACAACAGGAGCACCACCCTGGCAGTCCACGTACCCAAGCATTTTAACCAAAGCAGGGATGCCCCCCGATTTGAAGATTGCCAGCAAGCCCTCGCGGTGGTGTGAGAGGTTGTGCAGTGTGCCCGCGGTGCAACGGGCCGTCTCCACGTCGTTGGTGTTCTGCATGGTGCGTACGATGGCAGACACCATCTGAGGAGACCTCATAATAGCGTGGCGAGATGCTTCCTTTTTGGATAACTGATGAACCATCACTGCAGCCTTGTTCACCACCACCTATGGAATATTTGAGGAAAGCTTTTGAGTGTTAAGGTCACTGAAGAAGCCTCGTGAGCAGGCTGCACCGAGGTGAAGAAAACGCTTACCTGGTCCTCATCATTCAACAGTTTGGTCAGTTCTGGGATTGCCCGAGTGGCCAGTTCCGCATCATCCTGGTAGTTTATCAAATTAACAACAGCGTGTTTCAACATCTGGGACGGCTCAGCCAGGCGCTGCACGTTGGTTGGATGAGCAGCATCAAACTGCGTGGATGGGATCTGCATTCCTTCATCCAGTGTTTCAGGGAACATAGCTGCACGCACCCGCTGAGCTCTGGTCATTGCATACTGGCCATCAATATCTGAAAAACAAGGTGAGCCCTTTACCTCAAACCAGAATAAAAACCCACCTTCTAGTCTGGTAGTCATCCAGTATGTAGGCTTCCCTACTGTCAAGCTGCATGTCTAAGAAAACCAGTGTAGCAGAAAAGGCCTTACCAGCCACTTGCTCTTGGGTGAAGGACTGGGAGAATCCCTGCTCCCACTCATACAGAACTTGTGTTGTGTCCACATCTTCCTCCTCAGGATTTCCCTTGCCGCTCAAGGAGGGAGCAGTGGTCGTGGCACCAGAATGGATCCCAGAGTCCAGATAGGATTGCTGCTGCCAGTGGCTCACTGCTGCTTTTCTGTCCGGCTCCATTGCCATATCCAACTCCATCAAGTCAGCTACAAGAAATTGTTGTTGAACAATCTTTAGTTCAATTACTGCAGCATGTATTAATCCTTCAAGAGGTGACACAGGTTAAAGGAAAAGCTGGTTATAAACAACTACCTCAGCCCAGCAGAGGCAGCACTGCAAGTGAGACAGCAGCTTTAAACCAAGGTTTTACATCAAACCAGCACAGACAGCTATGAACCTGACTAACAGGCAGAGCCATCCCCTCTTGTGACTTCAGTCCACCACTTAAAGGCTCCTTTTTCCACATACTTGATTATATACTTGGCTGTACTTAAGGGACCCAAAACACACAGGATTTCAAACTTGTTCACAGGTTTGAGTTCCAGTGTAAAGTATCAATTACTATGGTACAGCAGACATTATTAAATCCAAATGGCTTTAAAAAGGTAAAACAGGAGAGCAAGGAGCCAGTCTGGCTGCTATTTATTAGAGCTGCTAAATGATAACAACAGAGATTAGAATGCATTATATACCTTGGGTTGCCATGTTGCTTGTTGTGCTCCCAGAACTCTTTCCTGCTACCTTTCAGAGACCCTAAAAAATAGCAAGGTTAGAACTTTTATTAAACACTCATCATGGCTAGTAAGACAAGATTTCCTACTACAACACTAAAGCTGCAAACTGAGACTTTGCACATCTTGCCATTCCATTGCTAGTCAGTATACTCAAATGCTAATTAGCATACCCCATGGACAGAGATGCAGAACAGCAAGATGTATCACGCAGACTTTTTCTGGCAGACCATAAATAAAATATAGTTTTGTCTTAAAAGCCGCAAGACAAAAAAATCTATTTAAGACTGACCATGACAGAAGCACTTTTTATTTCCCTATCATTGCCTAAGACGAAGTCGAGGCATTAAATTCCACAGCTTGGACACACTGCAAAGACAGGGCTAGATGTCAGACTTCCTCAGTTCTCTCCAAGACAGCTACTCTCAAATACAAAACTGCTCGATACAGGGCTACAACATGGATTTTCACAGGGAAGGCTAAAATGGCCATTCAAGGCAAGCTGCTATTATTTCAGGTACGAAGGCTACCTAAAGTTATAATTGAAGCTCTTCCTTTACTCCCTTCCCATACCACAGGAAGAAAGGTTTCTTCCTACCCAAAACACTCTTCCTTGAAGTTAAACTGAAAATTGAACCAGCCGTGTAAGCAAATGCTCTTTAATTGCACACTGTCATCAGATTCACTGCACAGAAAGCCAAGGTAATTGTGGGCAGGAGGCTGAAATATGATCAAGCACCCTATCAAAATCTCCACTCTGCACCTCCATTTGGTATCACCAGGCAGTAGCTAAGTATTTATACCATAAATCTGTAGCTGTCTCTTCACCAGCCCCAAAAAAGAAATTCAAGGCTACAGCTTCACAGGGGGTCACTCAAGGCTGTCATACTTTTATTTCATTTGCTCCCCTTCCTCCCACAGTCCAACCCTGTTTCCAGCACAGAGGGAGCTGGTGACAGCCTGTTCTGGGAGCTAGCCAAGCAGAAATATTTGTAATGGTAGCTAGTGCAGGGAGCAAGCCCACCTCTTCCAGCAATCAGCTTTCAGTGAGGTGTTAGAGCTATGCTGATCAAAACATTCCTAGACAATGAAGTAAGGCAAGCTGCTAATCTCTTCAAAGGACAGGGCTGCAGTTCTGTGTCAGGAGAACAAAGTCTGCTGGAGACGGTATTTGTGCAAAGACAGTTTAGGAGTTTCCTCCAGGAGTACCTTATAGAAATAGAATTGAACAGAAGACAGGCCTGCAGTTTTCAAAGTCCCACTGAATAGATTAGGCAGCTCTGAGCAGGCTTCTATTTCACTGTCCCCAAGCCAGCTGCAGGACACTCCACTCCAGCAGCCCCTGAGCAGTCTCCTCCTTTCCCTGTACAAATGCCAGTGCTGTTTGTCCTGACTCTGCACTCCCACAACTCTTGGCAGCCACCCTTCCTGGCTCTGTAGAACGGACAGCAGATCTGCATCTGCAGCAGATTAGTCCTGCTGAGCTGACTGAAGACATAACACAACACACAGTAAGTAGTACCCTGCAGGGCAGTTGGAAACATGGGGTCCCTAAAATGAGCCTGCTCCTCACCATCTGCATGGAGAATGCACTCACAATAACACCATTTTTTTTCTCCAGTCCCTTTAACACTGGGTTCTTCCACTGTGCTGTTAGGAGTTTGGGAGTAGCAGTAGTAAGGAGAAGGAAAACCAAAGTCAAACCATCAGTTATCCATTAATACAAAAAAAACCTCTTACTCTGGAGGAAGTGCCCATTCAGAAGCTTGATTGCTCCCTACAGGTCTCACCAGATACTTTGTCAGCCCCACTACTACCTTCCAAACAGAAAGGAGTAGCACTAAAAGCAGAATTTGTATCGTTGTTCCCTGTAGCCCTCGCTGTCAGATGCAGTAGTTCCCATAGTGAGCTGGGCAAGATTTAGCTGCTATAAGCAATTTGCAATACACTTAGCACAAAAGATCTATTTTTATTGTAACCTTTCCTGTCTCCTCCCCTCTGCTAATAAAAACAAGTGAACACTCTGGTAGATGAACCAGACAAGAGCACTATGCTTTGAGATACTCACACCACCTCAGATTCAAATACGCATTACAGGGCTTGGGAGCAACGTTTCTCATTCCCTGCCCCTGCTGAGTTCTGCACAAAGGCAGCTGGCTCTCAGCAGCTGCTCTCTGAAATAGCTTTTCCATTCCAGCAGCCCGAGTTGAGCAGTAGCTGTACCTTTAGGTGCAACCCAACACACCAGACTAGCCCCTGAACTGCAACTCAACTCCAAAATAGAGCTGAAAAACATCTGCAAGACAGCAGCAAGGAGACTGGAAATGTTACCAGTGACAGTGTTCGAAATGCTCACCTTAGATCAGCCTCAGTTTCTAACATACTAACCTGCTTTTCAGACAATTCTAGAGATCATTTTTTTAATTTAGGGTTAAACCCCAAATTCTCATCTAAGAGTTCAAATAACTGCAGGCCAAAGGCAGCCAGGAAAAAGGGGTATGTCACCAACCACCACCCTGCCAGGATAATTCAGGTTGTGGTCTTCAACCACGAAGCACAGACTGGCTCCTTGAGATCAAGATCTTAATTCAAATTTATTGGAGGATACATGACTAGTCACATTACATTGTCAGGGTCAGGTATAAAGATCTCAACCCTCAGGAAGAGATGGTGCTCAGTTCACTTTACAAGCTTTAGCATAACAGCAGGATTCTGTAAGTCTCAATGCTTTTAAGGACTACCTGGTACTCAGACATTGATAAATATCACCTTATATGTAAGTTTGTATGATGTACTGCCAGGACAGTTAACTTCTTAAGCCATTCCTCCTCTCCAGGACACTCTCCCCTGGGTCAGCAAAGCAGCATCAGCTCCAGGTTTAGATGGAGGCTCAGGTTTTTAAAAATATGTATTAAATTCCTCATCAAGATAGCAATGCAAGATGGCATAGACTGTATTGTGTATAACTAGCCCCAGTCTTGCATCTGAATTCCAAAAAGCTGAGTTTTGCAAGGTACACAGCTTAGGAGCTAATATTTTCAAGTTAGTACAGAAGACAATTTAAACGTCTTAATTTTCAAATGAATGAAAGAGGATTTTGATTATGAATAAAACTTAAGTATGAATTTGATTTTAGAGCAGAGTTAGGCACATGTCAATGAAGTCAAGCAGCCTACAGCATTTTTCAAATCTAAGCAATAATTCCAAACAGCTCAGTAAAACCTGGGTCGTTTTATTTCTAAAGCCATTAAGCACATTAGGGCACAGGGAACTGTTTACTTCACTGTCCATACGAGGAGAGTTCTGAGAATGCACATCCAGGGGGGCATCTCAGCCTGACATAGCAAAAGCCTAACAGCAATTTAAAGTCTGCTGCAGTTTATTGAAGATAAACCCATTTTCACTGCCAGCTAAATCAGTTTGTTCACCTACGAAAAAAGCTCCTATTTGCAGCTTGTATTAAAAAAAAAAAAAATGCATCCATCTTCTTTCAATGTTACTCTCAATCTTAATAGAATCTCAGATTATACCTGACTGATCTGATAAGGAGATCCCCTTCCCTTTGTAAAGCAAGTTGAAGTTTACAAGTCTTCCAGAAAGCTCTGCTTGAGCACAGTACTAAGCCTTGTGGGAGAAATCAAGAGTGATGCTGCCAGTCACCATGACCTGTGTACAAGGAACACCTTTGCTGACCATGTTTTAATATGGACCTCATATAGGGCAGGCCAAGGAACTGCCTCTTTAATTAATCACCAGTGATGACACTTTTTCTTATATAGAACCAGCAGATCTTGCTCTTCTTGTGACAGTTACAGCAGTAAAAACTTACAGCATCTAGGGATCAGGGAAAAGTAGTACACTTACTGAAAAATAGGGCTTTTTTTTGTTCCCAGTGCTCTGAAGTTATTACAACCATTATCAAGGTATTCCTGGAAGCATTCTTGGGGTCTAATTATAACTGCCCTTGTATGGTACAGCTGCCTGCCAGTGGTGTCTGCCTGGATATCTACTTTACAGCCAGTAGCAGGCTACGCCACCAGGTAACTACAGCACTCATTCCTGTGATCCAAAACCAGAAATATAAGCACTGAATGGAGCAGAAGCTGCCACATTAACCTTAAAGTGGAGGATACAGGCAATACAGTCAGTTAGGGATTTTTAAATAAAAGTCATTTTTATCTTATCCTGAAGGTGTTACCCTGTATACTAGAAAAGGGAAACAACTTCCACACACCCCCTGCTAAAGACATCCCGAGAGTGGAGACAAATCCATTTTCATGGCATATAAGCTCTTCTAGGCCTGAGTGACTGACTTGTCCCCCTAAAGCAATTTTTGGTCTAACCCCACAGAGTTAATAATTCTACTGCTTTTAGTCTTATGAAGACATGATCCAAGTCACTGTAATGTTCATCAGGAATAGCACTGAACTGATTAACATAAAACCTAAAAAGTTATTTTTCTTCCTTCAAAGAGGGAAGCCTATAACCAGTTTATACCTGCCTTTAATAAAAGGGCCAAAAGTCTTAGTCTAGCTGAAGAAAAGAGGACAGCCACAATTTAAGGGAGAAAAGTTACAGGTGACTGCTAAGAACTGATTTATAGATTGCCTGTCCAGAGATAACAAGGCTGGAACTTGGGTAGTTACATTCAGTTTGATAAGAGAATCTAGATTTGGATTAAGAAGTGGGGTCATCTGAGAAGTTAAAAGGATTATTTGCCTTGTAGGTCTCTATTTAGAAAACTTCCATTTTACATCTTCAAGTAGTTAAAGTTCAAGAATTTTTACCACCAGAAATCTGTTGTAAACCCCTAATGACTCCTTATCAAAATGGAGAGAGTCCTCTTCTCCCTTACCCTCCCAGGTATCCCAAACACTACTTCAATTTGAGAATTTTAATCTGGCTTTTCTTGGGCTCTGGGATAAAGTATGCTGGGTAGGTAATTCAGGAGGCCCTTCATGGATCAGATGCTTGTTTAAGATTGGGAAGAAGTCCTGAGAGTACAGCTGGGGTGTTATGTGTTCAGGGAATTTGGAAGCTTGCTGCAGGAAGGACAGCTGGGGTTCACAGTGTGTTATGCAATGAACAGAAGACACTACTGCAAAGCAGAAACAGAGAACATGCCGAGTTTCACTCTGCACACTTGCTTTTATAAAATTTAATTGTTTTGTACAAAGGTATCACACAGGATTAAATACAACATTTTCTTAATTACATACCACACCCATAACACAAGTACTGACAACATTCCCATATTCTCTAATCCAACAATTTTCCTTAAATATTTGACTGTATCCTATCCTTAAAACATGCCCACACTGAAATCCAGTTTACTGATTCTGGATTGCAACACAACCACCCACCCAAATTTCAACTCATGACAGAGCTGCTCTGGTCATCCCCCCCACGTGGCATTTGCTTAGTATCCAAACACTTCACTCCAGTAGAAACTCTGTATCCTCTGTAATTCATCCAAGATTAAATACTCTGGACAGCACATTCTACTGATGCCCGCAGAGAGGTAGAAGATGCCCTGCACACAGCAATATGTTCCATTTCATATTTAGCTAATTGGATCACAGTAAGTTTGACTCTGAAATCAAAATATAAAAGTCTGAAATTTCTTTAAAGTCTGTTAATGGTAAGGCCTAAAAGTCTAAGATTTGTTTTTACTTATCAAGCACTAAGAAATTAAGAAACATTAACAGTATCTCCTTTACTAACCTCAAAGATTAACAGGTTGCAACTTCCAAGTCCTAAAGACCTATAATATGTGCTGAAAGAGGCAACAAACTACCTCAGATAATCCACAGAATGGAAGTGGATTTAACAGCAGGCACATCTGCTAATGCCCACTGCAAGTTACCTCTTTACCACCTTTTTTTTTTTCTTCAGGCATCCCAGTTTGCTGTTACCTCAATAGTTCTGGCTTTTCAGTCTGTATTCGGTCTTAGAAATTACCCCAAAGTTCCTTAAAAGCAGAAGTCTTCTTACAGTAGCTTTTTGTTTTGTTTCCCCCCCCCCCCCAAAAGTTCATTTGGTGCCAAATCACAAAATAGTATTAAAGCTGCATTTTCAGTCATCTCAGTAAATACCTATTAAGGGTTCTGATTCACATGTTCATTACTTACAGCAAACAGCATGCAAATATTTCTGTTCTTGCTAGACTTCCAACTTGATTACAACTGCTTAATGAAACTGAAGTGCAGGCATCTGGTTGTCTTGACTAGACTTAAAACACTAGGTTAGCTGCATTAAAAGAGGATTTGTTAAAAATAATGCTTAGTGAGGGAAAGACTCGAGTTACAAGGTCAGGAAACTCAGGTCTCCTCCTTGAATCCCTGCACCCTTAACCACACAGCAGAGAGGAGGGAAAGGGCTGGGAGGCTCCATTTACCCCACTTCATTAGGGCTGCAGCACTAGAGTGCTCTGACACTACAGGACACTTGCTCTTTTCCCCTCCCATTCTTCCCAAAGCAGAGAGCAGGCTGGTGAAGGATCACACCTCCCAGCCAGCTTGCCAAGGGATGCTTCTAGTGCAGCTTAGACTATAAAATAAGTGTCATGAGACCCACATCATTTTCTCAGCCCAAGTACAGAATGCCACCCAGGACACAGGTAGCTTTAATCTGTCATTGAAGAGCAACTTCAGCCACTGAAAGCTCAGGTACCAAACTGTGAAATCTTTCAGGTGCAGGCACTGAGTGCTGCTGAAACACAGCACTTGCAGCAATAACCACAGCGTTTGGGCACCAACAGCTTGTGCAGTTAGTTAAGGTCTTCAGAGGTACTGAGCTTTAAGTACCCTTTTTAAAGCAGCCATTTAGAAGTCTCAATAAAGGAACAGTTAACACTGGTCTGAGAGCCAACAAACACCCGAGATAACTAATTTATAAAACAAAGAGAATCTGGAGAAGAATTCAGAGTAAGCCTATCAGGTTAAAGTCACTAAACTAAGTTCACCTGTGCCCTGATCTGCACAATCATTCCAAGAACAACTTTCAAAGTGTAGAATCCACCAAGAAGCCTCCCCAGGAGAGCAGCTGGCAATAGCATAAAGGTTCTCCAATGCCTCTGATGCACAGCACTTCATTCCTTAGGATAAGCATTTTAGAGAGGCTTGAGTGGATATGACACATGGGTAGGACAACTAGAGATGTCAAAGGGTACTTAAGTTACCTACCACCAGAATTTTACAGCTATCAGCAGGGACCTACAGAGTTTTGTTTAATGCTGGCTAGAGCCTAAGGCTGCCAGTCACTAGGTAGTGTGAAGAATACACCTTTTCAGATAGCCCCATACTCTTCACTACTTATAAACACACAGTGTAGGAGCTGAAATCTCAGCATGGGATGGATCTTGTCACTTCAGAAAAGTTACAGCCTCCAGATTCACTGCACAGTTTTGCCCTTTACCTACAGAAACACTCCAGAGTTGGAAGAGGTCTGCTGGCACAATCCTGTATATTCAGAACCATGGGCAAGGATATCCATGCTGGTACCCCCGAGGCAAGGACACCAGCAACTTCCATCAGGACCTGCAAACAAAAAGTGATCCCAAAGAGAACACTTCCTGCACTGGGGATTTTCGTGTCCTACATAAAAATCTCTGCTTGTTTCCAAGACTTATAAGCAGCAGTTGTGCTTAAGCCAACAGAGAGACTATCAGGTAATGTCTGAAAGTAATGGTTTAAGAGGGCTTTTCACTAGAGTATATACTACAACACTAGCAATATATTAGAAGGCAAGTACCTATATATCCTCCTTCACCAGCCAAGAGAGGAGCTGATAATCATCTCAACATTTAAGATGATGTGAGGAACTGCCTCAACTACAAATCAGGCATTACACACACAGCTCCGGAACACAAGAAATCATCTTCTCCACAAAATGCAGACATCAGTCCTTTGGCAGCAATCTGCAGCTCAACATTCACGGGCTGGTGGCACAGCTTTGAGTTTATGAACCTGCATTAAGTCCCTAACAAGATTATCAACCCAATTACTCTTCCATCTTAATTGTTTGTCCCACTAAACATCACCCACTCGTACAAGCAACCTCAAAACAGTTACTAAGTCACTTCTATTCAGCAACAGACTTAATTTTGAGATTTTCTGGTCACCAGAAATTCCATTTAGGATTTCATGCAGCATTCATTATGCTTGTGTGCCTTCCTAGCTGGGCAAAACACTAACAGCAGTTTTATTATCAAGTTTAGAAAGTTACCACCTCTTATTTGCAGGACAGTTCACACATTACACACACTCTGCCTTCCTCAGGCATGAGCTAGTGCTTCTAAGGTTTAGTTTCCCAGCACCTACTAAACCTGCACTGACTGGCAGCTTCCACTTAGTGAATGTCTACAACAGAGATAGCAGCAGACAGGAGCAAACAGCAGTTTCAGTCTTACCAGGTACAAAATCAGCTGCCATCATGACTGGTTTGAGATAACCAATGAAAACTTAAATACATCATCTTCCACCAACACTGAAAGTTCAACAACAAGCATCAAGCTTCCTGCTCACTTAGTTCCAAAGACACCTGATGGTTCTGCAGTCATTTCTCATCATCCATCACCAGAAGGTTGACAGCCAGCGCTGGAAAGTCTTTCCTGTGTAGAACCTAAAACATTCATTCCCACTCTAATACAGCAACACTTGAGCAAACAATCCCCTTCCAAACCAGTATGTAACCATAATCTAGTTTCTTTAGCTGCAACTATGTAGCCAGCCCTGAACATGGGTGTTAAACATTAATCACTGTGGTTTCAGAAACTGGAGTGATTAGTCATAATTGCACTGACACTAATGAAATACTTATGAATCTGAAAGTGGCTGCCTTTGCTTGTCTGTCAGAATAACTATGTATTTACAGTAAGACCTACCAACACTCCAAAAAGTACTGTTTAAGCAACAAACATGCTAATGAGGTCTGACACAAGATGTTTCTTCGGCTCACTTTTAATTAAGGCAAACTGACAAAGCAACAGCATTTATCAGCACCTTTAGGATGTTAAGATTTCTGGCCACTGGAGGGCACCTAAATTGTTGCCAGGACAATACAGAATTACTTGCTACAGTTGATGCAGAGTTGGCAAACTTCTCCAATTTATACAAGTCTATTTAGCACAGTGATTCAGCCCAGAAATGCTAGTTCCAGCACATTTACTTACAGTGCACACTGTGCATTTGCCAGCTCCAGCAAGATCCAGAGAGCTCATACTACCATTTTGAAAGCAGCATCCTAGAACATTAGATTAACTTTCAACCTTTAAGGGAACGGATTTATTCCTCAAGCAAAGCTCCAGAGCAGAGCTAGTATTTATAGAGCAAGTGCTTCACTTCTGCAACACTAATCCAGCCAGTGTACATTGTTACCTAAAGCAACTTGGAGCATTAACAAGTTTTCCTGTAATGAAAGCTGTAAAGCAACATCTAACATCTGCAGCCAAGGCAGCCAAACCATGGGACATGCTTGCTCACATGAAATCAGCGACCAGACTGACGAGGGCAGGTACACATTTCACACACCCACCTTATCAATGTGGCACTCCATACAGACAAGGATGCCAGAGTAAGGCTTCCATGACTTCTCTCCTTTGCACTTGAAGCTCCCTGACAGTGAAAAAACTCTGGCTCATTCCTTCTCATACGAGGCAACAGGCCACACAACACCAGCATATTAAACCACAGTGCTCTTGGGCTAAGGCCTTGTCACACACTACAGCAAGTTTTACCTTGGAATCAAATGCCAGAAATTGATATTAGGAGTTAACCACTGTAAGGTTACTTTATATTGGCAACTCAGTACATAATATAAAAGCAATGCCAAAGTCAGTCTTCACTAGAAGGTCCGTGACACTGCCCTGCCCATCTGAGCAGGATAATCACCTTACCTGAAGGGACAAGAGTAGTGCAGGCAACACCAACTGCCAAGGAGCCTGCAGAATTTTGCAGTCACTGTGGTGTCACACCCAGCAAGGCAGGGGTGTCAGAGCTTGCAGAAGAAGGGTGCTGAGGAGCCAGCCCCAGCTGCCTGCACAGCTTCTCACCAAGCTTTAACAGGCTGGGTGAAGTAGGACATTGGAGATAAGTAAGGTCAGTCCTGATTTTCCTGCCACACCATGCAGTCTACCAGAGTCACAGAACAAGTTCTGCTGCAAGCAACTGCATGATCACCACAAGCTCTTAACTAGAAATTAAGAGAAGTGATTTTGATTACTGCTGGATTTGCACACTGGGCTGCCTACTAGGCAATATTCTGCAGAAACATCTCCAGCAGCTTCGGTGGCAGTTTCTAAGGCTGACAGAGCTTACAAGAGTCACGTTTCCTGACCCATTCTTGCTACTTCCCTTTCTATCCCTTAAACTGCAGATTTAATTTAGAAGACTTAGACAAGTAGCTTGTCTTTACACCCAAATTAACCTTCTGGAATATTGTGTTCTTGAGAGGTAAGCATGATTCTTTTCATAATACAAAGTCATAAAAGACCAGAATCCAGTATGTCTGAAGGGAAACCAGTTCCATAGCCAAGATTTGATAAAGCAGTTACACACCACAGTCACATCAGACCATGTACCAAGCAAGAAGCCCAGCCTATTTATTACTTAGCAGAGAACACAAAACCCCACACAAGTTGGTTTACTAAGGCTGTAACAACATTTGAAAAACAAACTTTTTCAATCAAGCGGCACTTTGTACTGAATTCTTGCTTTCAGAAGCTATTGTACCCTGCATTGTCCTTTCCATCAACATGGTTTTACTTATTTCTCCCCTAGGCCCTTTGACATTATCAGCTACACAAACCACCAGGAACATTCCCACGCATATCAGTTTATACCTAAACAGAAAACATCTGAACTAACAGCCAAGCAAGTGACATCTCTTTAGAACAATCCCAGAACTGCAAGACACTCCAGAGGATTTTTACACTGAAGGGCTGAATTTAAACCCTTAAAGCCTTGTCTGAACACACAAGCAGCCTCATTTTCAGAGTACCAGGCATTAGGCAACCGACACAGCAGCCAAGTACCTGCAGCTGTCAGCACTTTTTTTATTAAAAGTGCAAGATGAACATTAAATTCATGGGCTGTCAGTTACCAAAATACTCATTATAACCGGGCCCAGTACACACCAGAGTAAGTTTTGCCCTTTGCACTGTTTTAAAGCCTTGCACTAGCACCTTCTTGTCATTCAGAAGCAGAACTGGAACGGGAGAGTTGCTTTTTGGTGTGTCTGAACTCACTATCAGGAAAACACCGATACTCTTTCAGGTAGTTCTTTGCTAGACTCAGCACATAAAGATCCTGTTTTACTAAAACCCCTCCTTGATTTCCGTTCATCGACCTCAGCATACCAGCCCAGCCTCTTTCCATTCACCACTTGCATACTTTGGGGGATGGGAGGACCACAGATGTCTGGAATATACAGAGTGTCAGAACAATGGCTGCTCCATGAGAAAGAGATCAAGAGGTAGCTGATTACAAAGATAAACACTGCTATTCCTAAAGTCACAAGTTGCCCATAGTACCTTTAAAGCCCGCCCTTTCTTCCCAGAAAGGAAAATCTTCAGTAGAGGTTTTTGGAAAGACATTCAAAAAGGAGCAGCCCATCGTCCTAAAACGTGATAGTTTTAGCCAGGGATTAATCTAAGGTTTTGCTAGATTTAAGAGACCTATGCTCCAGGAGCAGCTCATCATGCACAAGAGAGAAACTCCATTTTTCAAAACACCCTCAACATCTCGAGCTCGCTGTTCCACGGGCAATCAGGAACAAGCGTCCTGCTGGATCCGACTGTGAGTAACACCCAAGTTGTTTCACACACCTCGGTAGTTTGGTGGGTGAAAGGCAGCGTTGCAGCCGCCACCTCCTCCCTCCATTCGCCCCTAGAAAGCCGGAGGCAAACCCTCCAGTGCTCTAGTGCCCCAGTCTTAAGTCACTCGCTACAAGACTCTGGTAGCGTGGGTGTTAAAAACTTAAATTTGATTGCTTCACAGCTCTAGGGAGCTTCATTTCGGTGACACCCAGCAGAAGCGCAACCTCTCCGGCAAACACGCATGCAGCTAAGGGCGAAAAACCACAAGGCACGAGATTAGTTATCTCCCGCTGACTGCAGTGACCGTGATTAGTTAATTATATTCGGTGCAAACAAACTCGTCCCCTGCTCTCTTCCCCCTGCTACCCCCAACGGTGGTCTGCAGCCCAGCGGCGAGCCACTGCCTGCCCCCGCCCGTAAAGAAAAAGGAGAGAAAATAAAAATAAATAAAAAGCACTAAAGTATCCCGGCCTCGGCTTCGAAGGCAGCTGGGTGCAGAGACCCACCGAGCGCTAGGTGGGCGGCGGAGACTCGCCTTCTGCAGATCCCAGCAACCACCCCCTCGCCCCAGGACGAGCTTCCCAAGAGACACCTCGGGAGCTGCAGCTGCCGCCTCTCCTGCGACCACGCAGCTGTCCGGACCTCCCAAAACCACGACCCTCGCCTCCTTTCCTGCCTCCCCCCCACACCCCCCCCGCCCATCAGGTCCCGTCCTTCCCGCCTCGGCTCCAGGCACACCCTGGACCCCCCAATGGCCGCGGGACGCAGCGTCCGCTCCCGCCCGCCCCGGGG
>JANHGL010000385.1:0-20208 GCA_024611195.1 Ceyx melanurus | reverse complement strand
AGGCTAAAGAGCCCCAGCTCTCTCAGCCTCTCCTCAGCAGGGAGATCTCCACTCCCTTCAGCATCTTGGTGCCCTGTACTGGACTCTCTCCAGTAAATCTTTGTCCCTCTTGAACTGGGGTGCCCAGAACTGGACACAGTATTCAGATGACAACAATGAAAGTACCTTTGCTTCTCCTTGCAGGTGGCAGGATCAGTGTCACGGCTGTGCCAAAGCAGCTGCTCTCACACAGAGAAAAGAGTTGCCTTTCCCAGGAGCAGCCAGACAGCATCCCGAGCTCCTGGCCCTGCTTTCCATCCATCTCTGCTGTGCTGGGCAGGGGAGTCTGGGGCCGAGTGGCATGTGGAGCAGGGACAGCCAGGCAGCTTGCATGGCCTGAGCTGACCCAGAGACTGGTGCAAAAGAGGGCCAAGGGGGTAGATTGGCTGGAGGGGCATCACTCTCTGCCTTTGCAGCCTCTTAGCAATGCCAAGAGGACCTATCCCACAGAGCTGTGGTCTGGACAGCTCCACTCTGCCAACCAAGACGTCTGCCAGCACTGGCCTGTGCTAAAACAGAGCCCTCACACCCCCTTCAAAGGCTGTCTTGGAAAAGGGACCAGAGACAGGAGGAAACCAAGCAAGTCTTGGTTGTGTAGTGGTCCAAGAACCTCTGCCAGCAAGGCTGCTGTTATCATCATACTGTGTGTGGATATTACAAGCTACATATTTACGAGGGGAAAAAAAAATAAAGTGATTGAGACCAATCCAACAGGAGTAATTGAGTCAAGGGCTGATGCAAAATTCAAGTCTGAAGGCAGTCACATATGGTGAAAACATGCTTTTTCCTCTTTCCACAACATAAGAAGAGGGGATTATAACTTCCTAGGTTAAACAAACCCCTCTTTCTTCCCTCAAAGTTCTGCCTGCTCACTCCTGCAAGCAAGCAGCAACTAGTTGGCAGGGGGACAAAAGAAGCTACAAGCAAGCAGTGCAAGCAAGTACCTCTCAGTTCAGGGGCCAGCAGCATCCTGGCTTTCAACAAGCATTGATGGGACACCCTCAGGTCAGAGGGAAGCAGAGATTTAAATGTTTTCAGTGGTGATTTTAAGCTACATCCAGAGCACAATATAGGGAGCAGCAGCCCCACTTTGCTCGGGTGTGACAGCCCTGAAAAGATGATATGGGCTAACCTTTCAAAGGCAGCAAGAAGCAGGTTTAAAGTTCATGATGACATCCAATCAGAGGGCTTCTTTAGAGACTCAATTGATCTCTGGTTCCACAGGACTTAGGTTATCCATAGCTGCCATTTACAATCAGCTTAATGTTGCCTGAAGTGTATCACTAACACCCCATTAAGAAGCAGATTGATGGGGAAGCCATGAGCCAACCTCCAGCTGTAATCCTCAGACCTCAAGGAAGCTGCAATAAGCTCTGGAAGAAACATCACTCAGCACTTCACCAAGCAGAACTTAATCTCTGCTCCAGCCATGGCTTGTGGGAGGGGATGGTAACAAGAACCACTGTGGCTTCCTAGCAGATGAGGGTGCACATGTTGTGCCTCACCCCGGACTCATTTCCTCTCCAGGGGTTGTTTAAAAACCACAGCATGCAGTGCTGGGAAGCTGACAGCAGCTGCAGGCCACGCTGAGAGCACCAAGCAGCTCTCAAGTCAGCAGATCTGGACCTCCAAGGGTTCCTCCACCACACTGTTCAACACTGCCTGAACCCTGTGGCACTGCACAGCCAGGAATCCAGACCATGCAGCTGAGGAGCTCCAGGACCCAACCCTGCCAGAAAGGGTCATAAACAAGTTCATGTGAGGATCTAAGCTCTCAGCTGTGCAGCAGGAGCTGCTGTTTGGTTCCGTTTCAAGACAACATGCTGCTCCAATATTAAAGCAGGGTCAATAAAATTAAAGGCACAGGCCTTGCCCTGCTAATGTTGTTTTAGTTGAGGCTTGAGTTGCAATAGAAATAGACCAGTGAATGGCTTTTTCACTTGCACAAGCACTGAAGGATGTGAAAGGCCCAGAGAAGAGACACCATCTGTCCTGGTGTCATCCCCATCCTTTCCTCTGCCTCAAAGAATAGGGGCAACATCATACAAGTGGCCCTAACTCCTGCAGAGCAGCTGCAGTCTGAGCAATCCACCAGCTAAGCAGGTAACCTCAAAAACCTACTGAGACAGTTAATTTGAATAAAAGAATCTGACTGCTCAGTGCAAACGAACAGTGGGAGCAGCAAAACTAAGTAAATCTAGGATTTCTAGATTTGTGATCATCAATAGCCATATTCCCATAAAAATATCCACGACCTTAACATGGCTCAGATCACACTCCTGTCATTGCTTCCCTGGTGCAGCTCTGCTCTAGTCTTGAAGGAGTGGAAGACAAGAGATATTTGATCATAGAATTAAGGTTGGAAAAGATCTCCAGGATTATCCACAGCCTGAACTTCTACCCAACACCCACAGGGCCACTGGACCACATCTTGAAGCAGCACAGCACCTCCAGGCATGGTGAATACACTTCTCTAAGCAGCATGCTGAATTATTCTTCCAGTTAAGAAATTCTTCCTCTTTCCCTTCCACCACTCCATGGCTCACCCCATGCCAGTGCAAGCCCACAGAGTGGCTGCTGGGGCACAACCCAGAGAGGATCCCAGCTGAGCAGCTTTCACAAACCAGAATTTTAGATGTAGGATGTCTGCAAGCCCAGAGACTGATCCAGGGAAAACTGCATCACCCCCTTACTTGATTTACCTCTCTGCATGTGATGCCAATACTCACACAGTGTTTCCAGGCCAGGTATGGTGCATCCAGCCTGACTGCTCCCTCAATATCTGCTTTATTTAGACCTTCAACAACCTCTTTTCCCCCCCTCAGCTTACCCTGAGGGTCTACAGAGGTGAGGCTGGTCCTAAGCAGATACTCTAAGCCTCAAAGGATTAGTTTAATCAAAATTTACAGTGCATGAAGTGAAACACAAATACACTTGAGGGATGAGGACTGGAAGAAAAATACCAATAGGAGGAAATGACTTTTAAAAAGCAATATAAAAGTAAATGAGCTCAAAGAGACCTCACAATGAAAGCCTAATGTGGGTTTACATAAAGAAACTGTTATGTCTGGTTAATCTAGAGCTTTCCAGTTTGCTGTTTGGGGTTTTTTTTTTGCTTGATTTAACTAAACATATCAAGAACAGCCACTGTTTTCCACATTGGCAACAGTCTTTCCTGTAATCTTCATGCATGTAACTTTATATTGTGCACATTTAGGATCAGTTGCTGAATCAAATGGACAATATTCCTATCTGGCAGGCAGCACAGAGGCTTGTCTTCTAGAAAATTACACTGGAATTGGTGGAATTTCAAGGAATCCCATTTCTTTGCTTGTTTCCAGGCTGTCCAGGACAAAAGCTACTCCAAGTACTGCAACGTACTGTACTTGGAATGAAATATTTGTGTTATGCATTTTGTGTATCTATTCAGCAAGAAACACAAAGATCTGGTTTCAGATACACTCTTCAGAAGTTAAAAACACAGTGTATCTTTTCAACATTTTCCCCCAGAAACCTAGGAAATTATTTGTCTGAATGTCTGCAGCACGAGATTGAGAAATGGCAAATCAAATAGAAGCAGTTCTCCTGAATAAAACCAGATACAGGTGATTAATTCACCCCCCTCACCCTTTCCTGGCCAGATTAACACGTAGTTCCCCAAAGGCAATTTTTGTTGTCTTTCCAAAAAGAGAAAGGCATCTAAATATAGATCTGGTAGCCTTAAACACCACCCTCCACAAGCTCCCATCAGGAAACATTCCACTCCTTGAATAATCGAAGGTGCTGAGGAGATTTCAACATTTATGGTTTTTTTCTGGACAACCTGAAGGTTTCTTGCAAGTACTGACCCCAGACCCCTCTAACCACATCTACAGCAAGAACACTGCAGGTTTTTAATTTTAAATTTTAAATTAATTTGAGGGGACAGTCCTGCTTGGAGGACACTGGGCCCCATCCTGCCAGTCAGCAGCCACCAAGGAGGTGTTTAAGGGTGAGCTGGGAGGTGACACCCACTGCAGCTCTCCAGACACCTTCTAGTGCCTCTTGGTCCTCCCCAGCCCTCCTTTTACCACTGGGACTCCAACCTTGTTCCTGTACAGGTTTCAGGTCTGCTTTATAGATAATTGCCCTAAGATACGGGGTTTCTTTCCAAAGGCACTGGATTTAAGGCATAAAAGGACAAGAAACTAAGCACTGCCTTCCTAGAGCATTTCTGGACCTGTGATTTTGCCATCCAGTTTCAGCTCTGCTGCACCAAGTCATCCTCTAGACATGCACTACTGAAAAAAAAAAAAAAATAAACCTTAAAGGTACCAAAAGATACTACAAAAAAACCCCAAGCATCCTATTTTTGCTGGAGGCAGGTCCTGGCAGTCTCAGATGGCCTTTGGTACCACACTGCTGCCCTCTGCTGAATCACAGAATCATTGAGGTTCAAAAGACCTTTAGGGTTAAATCCATCTATTAACCCAGCCCTGCCAGGGCACCACTGCCCCATGGCCCTCAGCACCACAGCTCCATGGCTCTGAAACCCCTCCTGAGCTTCTTTCCCTATGCCCTTTAGAAACCTCAGGGTCACTGTATCCCATTCTGGCTGAATCACCCAGAGGCCACGTGCAAAGGCACATCAGACAAGGTCTGGTTGAAATCCTTACACTTTCACTAACAGCTGGTGCTTGCACAAGCACCTTGACAGTGTTTCACTACCCTGAGCACTAGGATCCAGCAGTGTTTATAACAGCAATCCACTTAAAAAGCTGTTTTCTGTTATCAGCTACATATACTCAAGCACAAAACTTTATCATCTCCAAGCCCCATGAGGGACTTGGCCCCACACAGCCCCAGCTGCAACCACTTCATGGTGCACAGACCCACACCACACTTATGGACCCCTTCCAAAGTGCAATGACAGCAAACTCTTCTCAACAGCCCAACAGGGAGAATTAGCTCTAGGAGACTGTGTTACTGCTCCTCTCTGCCTGTGTGGCACAAAAAAAACCCCCACAGCCTGGGTTTACCCCACTTCCCTGAAGCAGCTGGGATGGGAGCAGTATTACCTGCAGCTGATGGAGAAGATGCATCAGGAAAATCTTCCCAGCCAGGAATAGTCTGCATTGCCCTCGGGTGTCCCTCCCTCTCCTGCTCACAAGCAACTCAGAAGTGATTAACCTCTTGAGTATTTAAGCCCCCGGAGCACTAGGGGAGTAACTGCTGCCTGCATTGTGCCTTAGAGCTCTGCCAAGAGGCAGCAAAACCCACATGTGCTCAGCAGCTGGGGATGAAAACCCCAAATCCTATCTCCAGATTCCTCTGTAACCTTTAAGGGCTAAGTCTGATAAACCACATCCTCAGAACTGCAGCAAATCCACAGGCTCCCGAGTTGAAAATTCAGGGTCTGGCAGCTCCTCTGCATCAGCCTCATCCCACCCCCAGCAGTCCCAACTGACAGCAAAAGGCCCTGACACAGGGACCAGCTCCACTTCTTGCCACACCTGTGGCACAGAAGGAAAGCTTTTCAAGGTCTATTTTCTTTTAAAGCAAAACAGTGTTTCTGTACCAGTCCTGATCATTCTTTTGTCATTTAGAATAAAGCCCATGTGGCCCTAGTGAGGCCACATCCAGTTCTGGGCTCCCCAGTTCAGGAAAGCAAGAGAGCTACCAGTGTCCAGCAGAGGCTACAAAGATGCTGAAGGGACTGGAGCATCTTTCTTATGAGGAAAGGATGAGAGCCCTTTTTTTCTGAAGAAAAAAAGCCTGAGAGGGGATCTGATCAATGCTGATCAACAGCTAAAGGGCGGGGGGCAAGAGGATGGGGCCAGACTCTTTTCAGTGGTCTGAAAACGTGCTCTCCCTTTTTCTGTCCATAGATGGAGCTGAGTCTCCAGCGTTAATCCCCAGACCAGAGAAGGGAAAGCTGCAATCCCAGTTAACCCAGGACTGTTGGCCCCAGTCCCCAGACCTCACACGCAGCCATGGGAGTTCATTGATGCTCCTCGATACCACTTCGCCCCAAACTCCAGGGGATCATAAAAGAAAAAACACTTCCTTAAGTATGATTGATTGCCCTCGCTGCCACTAGAAGAGAAGAGATCAGACAGGAATCTTTTCCATCGTTCCACTGGGACTCTGTCAAACGCTATAGCTCCTGCATTTCAGTGAATAAATTGCTTTTAAGTAGTGACTTCTGTGTCGGTGAGCATGTTGGTATTGATTAGTCTCACATTGGAAAACAGTCTTCATATGCCCCTGCTCTTTAAATCACCCAGAGAGCTTAGAGGTTGCTGCCTAACAAGCTGCTGAGCAATATCTTCCTTGGCAATCTTCTCAACCCCTGTTTAATTGTAAAAACACAACTAAAATGCAGCGAGCATTGATCTAATGCCTCACAACTTGCATATCTCTCCAAAAGAGAGAAACAAGGGATTCTTCAGCTGCACTTGAAGCTTGTCAAATATCCTTTTCACTCTGAGCAGGTTCTGGCTCCCTTAAAGCCACATCCAACCTTGATGGGTAACAAGACATGTGTCAGAGTCAGGAAAGTTCCTTGATTTCTGAGGAATATCAGTTTAAATACCAGTTAAGGAGCAAGACCCCCTGGGACCACCCATTACTTTGGTTCCTACCCTCACCCCAAAAGCCAGTGGTGCTCTTGATGGCAGCAGATCAAGAGTAACTGGCAGGTGATCCCAGCATTGGCTCTTATGGCCCCTTCAGTGTCTATTAATGGAGCCTGCTCTGGCATCCAGCAGTCTTCAATTACCCTGATAAATAGAACCTCTTGCTCTCAAGATGCACAGCAAAGTAATTTAACACATAATCAAAGGGGAGCCTGGTAGTTAAATCCCAGCATGTGAAGAGGCATTGCTGATGGTACCACTAGGCTGGAAGATCAGAAGCCAAGCAGGACTTGAACACTGTGGGACTGACATGAAGCTTTTCCCACCCTCTGGTCACTCCAACTTCTGCAAGCCTAGTGTCAGCATCTCCTCTTCAGCCTCTGGGACTAGATGCTCTGCAGCTGATGCCAATAAATAGTTTTCAAGGCCCTGGATCAGGCAAGAGCAAAGTCAGGCAGCCATGAAGTGTCTGGGGACCATGGCAACCACTGCAATTAATTCTAGTCAAGCACTGTTAGCAGTGGGTCACAGCATTGGCTTCCCAGGCTCTGGGTGGCATTTCTAGCAGAACACCAGGCTGATCAAGGACTGATTGATGGTAGATTTGAGATGGACCCTTAGTTACTTAGCTGATTATAATTTATTATAATTTATTATAATACTAAAACACACACCACTAGCAGGGGACTCCTCCCTTGACCACCTCATGCTGAGGAGCTGGAGGGGAGCTAATGCACAAATGAACTTTGGCAATTAAAAATACCTCGGATGCATTGGCTTCTTGCACAGTGGGTGAAGAGCTCTGGCTTGGGACAACACAACTACCCCAGCATTTGCAGAAAGGCACCCAGAGAGCAGGAGCTACCAGTTCAGGAAGCCCCCTGATGACAAGCAAGAATAAAGCATGTGAAGGAAGAAAAGGAGCCACTAAAATTGAACAGAAGCAGCAGCATCCAGATTGTCATTTTTTCTACATTTCTATATTTATATTTTTTCATTTTATATATATATACACTCCCAAAACACTGTGATAAAAAGTTAATGCTGTGCATATATGTTAAGAAAGTAACAGTAAAATGCCAGTTATTATGCCAGTGATGCTTAAATCTATTTTTGTTCTGTTTCACTCTGATCATCTCCAAGAATCCTTTCTATTTCCCAAAGGAATTCAAATACCCTAATTTCACAGCATGTAAGTTACACCAAAAAAATGGATTTTAAAAGAAACCCAGCTTAATACACCACATATTTATAACTAACTCCTGGGCAGTGCTTCTGCCCTCCCTGTAAATGTTATTGTGACCCTGGGAGAAAGGCATTAAAGTAGTGTAGCAAAGATCACATTGAGCAGCAGCTGGCTAAACCAAGAGTTCAAATTGATAGCATAGGCATAGCCTGACTTTAAAACCTATTTTTAAATGAAATTAAAAAGCAGCTGCACCACCCATTGACAAGATGGGAAAGAATTCCCTCGCAGTTGTTGGGATTACAAATGGTGCAGGGAGAAGATGGAGCAGAGGGGGTTTGAGAGAGGGAAATAAATAGACATGCATTTGCACTGGTGGTTTTTAACAAAAATGGCCACTTCAAGAACTTGTAGAAAGCTTTATAATCTTAAAAGAGCAAAAGATTCCTGGGTGTTTGTCATTTCAGCAAGCACTTGGCACTTGCCTAAGAAAGCCCTCATCAGTGCCACAGCCTCAACAAAGAGCAGCAGAGGGAGGTTAAAATAACTGCAAGGCTATAATTTTAATTTATCTGCTTTTGCTGGAGCAAAGGGAGCAGGATGGGCTCCTCAACACCAGACCTCCATCCGTTAGAAGGTAGAAAAACAAGTATACACCAGAGCCTTCACTGGGGAATGGGACCCTCTAGGTCAACTAGGGTTTCTAGGGAAAGAAGCAGGATCTGGAAAACAGGACCTGGGAGGTGAGAAGGAGTTGAAGACACCTTCAAATTCCTCTCATAAAGGAGAAAAGAAACCATTTTCCGTGTCAGCTGGGCCTAGGGTTCGAGGTATTAAGGTAAAATTACAGCAAGTAAGACATCTTTGTATCAGTAAAGCACTAGGGTGAAGTCTCTATGGAAACTGAGAAACCTCTGTCAGCAGAGGCTCTTCACAAGGAGGTCAGACATTCACTTACCATGTTTGGGTTTGGTTTTTTTTCCCTGGGAAACAATTGCCTAAAAACCAAGCTGGGAGGAAATTGTTTCTGGCTGCCAGACACAGCTTCCATGAACTCATTTTAAAAGGGCTGCTCTGAGCTTGGAACTGCATTAAAAAAAATAAGATTCACAAATCAAACAGCTCCTGGTCTCTCAAAACTCATTATTTACTAGGGGCACCTGAATATGTTTGAAGGGTTTTTTTCCCCAGTTCCTTGGTAAAGAGGGAACACCAGCATCAGTTGGATGCTTTTTCTGCCCTGGCCACATGGCAGGGACAGGCAGGAACAGATCACAGAATCATTTTGGATGGAAGAGACCTTTGAAAACATCCAGTCCACCCATTAACTGCCAGGGCACCACTGCCCCATGGCCCTCAGCACCACAGCTCCATGGCTCTGAAACCCCTCCAGGGATGGGGACTCCACCCCTGCCCTGGGCAGCCTGGGACAGCCCTGGACAACCCTTCTGGGGAAGACATTTCTCCTGATGTCCAACCTAAACCTCCCCTGGTGCAACTTGAGGTTATTCCCTCATCCTGTTGCTTGTTACTTGTGAGAAAAGAGCTTTTAGAAGCCTTTCTAACCTTTTAGAAGCCTCATCCAGCATTGCTCCTGTTAACACTTCACACTTGCTCAGCTCCAGTGGCAGAGTCAGAGCTCTGCTGCTTAATATACCTGACCCAACATAACATTCTTGTACAGCAGTCACAGAACACATCCCACTTACCTCAGAGACTGGTACGAGGAGAAGCAGGAGGAAGGGGTGGATGTTTTGGGAATGCTGACAGCTCCTAGAGGGATCCATGGCCTCACACCATCCAGGGGCATGAGCTAGGGTGACCCAGTGCAGGCACTGCACCCACCAACAGCATCTCTCTGAAAACACCCATGGCTGTGCTCTCATAAAAAACTCCATCAGTACTTCCCAACACAACAAAGCAGCTTTAGGTTCATCCAGGAGCAGCAGAAATGAGCCCACAGAGCAGACACCAAGGCTACAGCAGACTGAGAAGCTTATCCTCTCTGGAGGCTGATCTTAAATCAGCCTGTGGGCCCATGGGTGTGGGTGGAGATCCCAGGTGATGCTCCTTAGAACTGAGAAAACCCATTAGTGCCCTCAGCTTTACTCTGGGCAAACCTGGCCATAGTCCTTCTGGCCACTACCTCCCATAGGACTCTAGCCCCTGGACCATACCTGCTCCTCCCCATCTCCCAGACTCTATGTTAAAGTTTTTAGCAGCAAGAGTCTGAACAGAGAGAGTCTGCAAAGAATTGTGTTTATAACAAGTGACCCTGAGGATCTTAAATGTCTTTTCCAACATGAACAGATCTATGAATTAGAAAAGCACCAAGAAAGGACCCCTCAGACTGCATCTGAGTGTTTAGAAACTGTTGCATGCCTGTGTTTACTTCTAATCACCCTAATAAAACACTGCACACTTGGAGGAGAGCATCATGATCTCCTCCCAAGGAGCTCCAAGAGGCTGCTCTTTTCAACTTTCTCCATTATTTCTGTTCTTTCCCATGAAGGTGTCAGCTCCAGCCTGGAGGAGAGAGGCAATGCATGGTCCTAGCCTGGAGGGTCAATACCTCAGGGAATGGACAGTTCAGCTTCTCCACCTGATACTCCAGCACTGGCCTTTAAAGTGGTGTTGGTGACATTTGCAGGATGGCAGCTTAGCTGCTGCATAAGCAAAGAACCCATCAGTGGCTACCCTGGGGGAAAGCATGGACTTTACATTTGAAAATGTGGTTGTAAAGGCAAAATCAGGGACTACCAGCTCCCTTTCCCCACCCAGTAACCTCTCCTGTCTGAGCTGAAATGTCTCTGAAGCACAAAAAGATGTTGTCAGGTTTTAGAGCTGTCTCCTGCTGCACGGTGGGGGAAAGCAGCTTGGGAAGGGATCTTTTAGTGACAGGAGAAGGTCTCCTTCTGCCAGCAACGAAGGTTGTCCTCTTAGAGACCAGCTGGGTCACCTGCATCTTTCCCAATGCAGTGCAAGTACCATGGAAATTAAACTAAGTGCACCACCACTAAATTTCATCTTGCTTTTAGCTTGGCTTGCTGCAAGCAAGTTGATCAGAAGCACCCCAGTTCAGTAGAGCAAGGTGGCCCATCAGTCTGAGAAGGTCCTGTCCTGCTATTCCTCAGCTCCTGCTTCCCCTCTGGCTTACCTGCATGGTTTTTCAGTTGAGGTTTTTTTCTACTTGCTTCCAGGTCTTTCAGTCCATCCCCTGCAGGGAGCAGGGCCAGCTGCAGCCAGAGCAGGGTGCTCAGAGACACATCCAACCTCCCCTGGGATGGTGCCAGGGATGATGAGACACTGACAGCCTCTCTGGGCAGCCTGGGCCAGGGTCTCAACACCCTCAGTGTGAAAAATTTCTTCTCTCTAAGCCTAAATCTCCCCTCTGCTAGTTTAAAACCATCACCCCTCGCCCTGGCACAACAGGCCCTGTTCAGAAGTCTGGCCCCATTTTTCTTGTGTGGCCCCATTAAGCTCTGAAATGTCACTTTTTCCTTATTCCTTCCCCTTGTTTCCACCAGACACACTTGATAAGAATCTGTACCTGAAAATCCCCTGCAAACACCCAGGGGCTGAGGCTTGCAGTCCATGGGCTTTGATGCAAACGTCCCCATTGCCTCCATCCTGCTTTCATCTGTTCAACCTCAGGGCAGGTTGACCACCCCTTGCCAAAGTCCACCTTGATGTCACAGCTCAGGACAAGGTCCCCACGTACCTTCCTGACCCTGGGGCATGGTGACTGGGTTACAATGACCACCCCTGCCTGCCCTGCCAGGTGTTTTCAGAGCTGCTGTGTCAGCTCCTGTAGCCAGACTCTCCCATGGTGATTCTGTGGCCAGGCAGCAGGGTGAGGAGCACCTGGAGCACCAGCCCAAACCTATCCCTACAGCCTGCCACCAGGCCATTTCCAAGGGAATTTGCAGAACAGGGTCCATAAGTCTGCAAAATGTCACAAGGCATGTGAAATGAGCTGAAATTAAAAGTGAAGGTCCAGAAAAGAGGGCCAGCTTGTGACCCTGCTGTCAAAGCTTTTAATGCCACAGTGGAAACTCCTCCTGCTTCTTCTTTGCCCTCTTCTTACTAAAAAGAGCATCTCTGGGGTTGTTGGGGCAGCTCCAACCTCCAGCCTGAGCTGCAGGCAGCTGGGGCAGAGACCAGGGAGCACAGGGGGAATCTGTGCAGGAGCACTGACCTGCAGAGCACTGATCAGAGCTGGAGACTTTGCTCTGGGGCTCCCCCAGGCACAGAGGAAGGACCAGCATGTGGGAATTGGTGCAGCAGGGAATGCTGGTGAAGCAACTCTTGCAGAAATAGTTCATTTCTCCTTCTTTTGGTTCAGCTGCAGGATAGATTCAAAGCTCACTGGTGTTTACTGCAGCCCAGAAACTGATGGCATCCTGGGCTGCATCCAGAGCAGGGTGGGCAGCAGATGAGGAGGACTTTTTGTGAGGGAGTGTAGTGATGGAACAAGGAGTAATGTCTTTAAACTGAAAGAGAGGAGATTTAGATGAGATACTAGAATAATTTTTTTACACTGAGGGTGGTGAGACACTGGAACAGGTTACCCAGGGAACTTGTAGATGCTCCATCCTACACTGATGGAGTTAAAGAAATACTATCAGAGGGAAATTCATGTCACAGGAAGGCAGGGCCCAGGATGAGCAGCACATGGTGCTCTCTAAACACACCTCTTTCCACTGAAGAATCCTGGATGGTTGGTTGAAGTCTAGAGACCTGATTTAGGAACCTAGAGATAAATACCTATAAAAATAAATAAATAGAGATAAATACCATCCCTGGTGACTTCCCAGCTACGTGACTTCTCTCATGACCTCCACAGAGGAGACCACGAAATGACAGTGAGACACTTCCCATGCAGATGGGAGCTCAGCAGCTCATCCCCAGCAGCACAGGCAGTGAATAAATTCCCTTCTTTGGGACCACTGGGAAAACTCTGCAAAGTGGTTACCAAGTTGGTTTCACCTCTCCAGCTTCCCACAGCAGCCCAGAGCTGCCTATGGGAAAGCAGGCTGCAGCCTGTCAGCTTCCCCCATCCAGCTCCTGGGAGGACCCAGCAACCAAGTCTGCCAAAGTTCAGCTCCAGTTTGAGGTCTCCTTATCAGCAGGGTGTTTTTTTCACAAGCTCTTTCTGTTTGCCTTTCCTACCCAGGCAGTGTTTAGCTGCAACCAGCAAACACTTTAGGACCTTCCTTTTGGGATTTCCACCCTCAACAGCCAGCTTGTTCTTGGAATAGTTAATTTTCCCCCATTTTGTGGTCAGCAGGACTTCACCCACCCTCAGCATGCTTTGCTCTCTCAGTGAGCACTGGCATGAGTGCCCCAGGTCCATGCATCCCAGGAGGAGAAGCTGATGCAGGCAGACTCTCCCTGCTGCTGCTGGCACACCCTTCAGCAGCTGGCTCAAGGATAACCCTAATGGTCATCACTCAAAAAGAAACTGTAAATGAGAAGCTGACAGAGCAGCAGGAAAGACCATATTAAAGAGGAGAAAAGGCTTCAATCTAAATATGGGATATCAGCCCCTAAAGACCAGAGGATCAAGTGTAGACACCACATATGGGAAACCTATAGCTGACCTTTCCCCAGGTAAATGTCAGGTAACCTGTCCTGCTTTTCAGGTCACAGCAGTGGCTCAAAAGCCCAGTTGGGTTTCAGTCCCACAGCAATCTGCAGATCACTTCGTTGTATGATGACATTGCTGTCTCTGTAGCAGAAGGGGTGATGTGTTTTCCTCTCTCCTGCTCGCCTTTTCTTTTCAGCAAAAAGACTTGACAGGCCTCTAAGCCACATCAACACCTCACTTACAGCATCCTTAGGAACCATTTAAACTCCACCATGAGAAAGTTCATGCATGGGGGAAAATAAGGAAGGTGAAACAGGGAGCTAAGAGGCTGTGTGGAGCACAACCAGCAAAGCTCCCATCTCCCCAACCCGTCCCCACTGTGGTTTTGAGGGGTGTTGGAGCCCATTGGCAGGCTCTGCCCATCCCCCAGCCTGCCCCTTTAAGCAACTTGAGCCTCTCGGGCTGCAAATCCCAGTCTCTAAGAGACTGGAGAAGCAGTTTCCCCCTCCCCCATCCCCCTTTTCTTTTTAAAATCCCCATTTCTCCCCCTTTTCCTTCTGGTGGGAAGAGTTCCCCCAGGGAGGGAGCAGCTTTCTGAGCATCCCCCTCCCACCGCGGGGCTTTCTCCACCCCACCATGCTCCTGGCAGCTCTTTTTTGTGACTTTCCTTCCCTCAGCTGATTTCCAAACCCACCGTGGCTGCTGGGGGTTGGTGCAGAGGTTTAATTATTTGCTTTTCCCCGGGTGTGCAAGGCAGGGATAGGGAGAAAGTCGGGCTGACGCTGCCAATCTTTCCCACTTGCAGTGTGCAGTCCCTCTCCCAGAGCCCACCAATGGCTCCACAGGCGGTCTGGGGATGCATTTCCCTGCTTTGCTTTTCCTTCACGAGCACAGCGAAAGGTAAGAGACTCGGGGCTGTTGCGGATCCAGGGATGCGACGGGGTTGGGATGCCTCGGGAGGCGGGCTCCTCATCCCGGGGCTCGCAGCATCTCCCCCCTCTTCAGCTGGGGAGGGAAGAGTTGTCACCACAGCTGCAAACTTTGCGCATCTCCCGAGGCAGGGAAAGCTTGGGGGACTGATGGAGTCCTCCCTGGGGGTGGGGGGCAAGAAAAATTGGAGAGCTGGAGCTTTTGAAACTGCAGGCAGTGCAGAAATATCAAAACCCTTCAGGCTGACTCCCAGGGGAAAGCCCCAAGGAGGGAGCTGGATTTCCACCAGTGGATTTCTAGCAAAAGTCACTATAAAACACGGCAGAAGTCCAGCAAGCATGCCAGCTTTGCAGGAGAATTTCAGACAATAGATGAGTCTGGCTATGTGATGGCAAAGGCAACCCTCCCCCCTGCAATCCTATTTGTGTATGAAAGGACCCCAAAGAATTCTAGTTCTATAAGACTGAAGCAAGGAGCTTTGTTCTGAAGCTGCCCCACTGACTTTTGGTCCCATCACAAGGTCAGAGATTTCATTAACAGAAATTCTAGTCGGAAACACACCATAAGAAGAGTATGGCCTCTTCTCTCCTGAACAAAAAAAGCTGATGTTGCCCCACGATGCCAAAAGACACCTCTAACCATTCCTCCTGCCTGTGGAAACTTGACTTCAGGATTAAAGTGTGTTGCTCTGATACTGCCCCAAAAAGTCCTGAAGTCTCCAAGAAGAGCCTCCAACTCTGGCCAAAGCAGGAATGAGCTCTTACCCCAGCAACACCCAAATGGAGGGCACAAACAATTCCCCTTGACAACCAAAGCACATCAGCTGTGCCTTCTGCTTGGTGTGAAAACAACCCTGCCAGGGAGCAGGCTGCAAGCATCCCTGCAAGCCCAGGTCCTCTCTGGGGTGGAGGATGCTGGCTGCAGAGCTCAGCGACCACAATGCCTTCAAACCTTTGCATCTTTCCTTAGGGGATTTGCAGCCTCTTTCTTTCCAGCCCAGGACCCTGTACCAGTACCAGTATTCCCTGGATGTCCAGGTGGACCACACATCCACACCATCTCTGCGGGGAGCCTGGCTGCAGGCCAGGGCCTTGGTCCAGCTGCACCAGCTCTGGAGGGATGGAGGTGGGGAAGAGCTGCTGCAGGTGCAGGTGAGTGAGGTAGTGAAGCCATTTCAGCTGGGTGTTCCTCCTGGGAGCAGTGACACCACCTTTCTTTACCCCCTTTCCAGCCCAAAAAAATGACCTCTGTGACCAACAGGCTGTTGCCTGCACGTAAATGCACAGCAGCTTTAGAGCAGATGTGTTTGGTTCACTCCTTCCTTCTGCTCTCATAGATACTTGACCTGAAAGCCCAGCAGGAGCCAGAAGAGAAGAGGAGCCAGGACAGCCCTGCAGAGATTGCACTGAGCCAGGAGGCCCAGGCAGAGCTCCAGCAGCCAGTGTTCATCTCCTGGAGCAGTGGGAAGGTCAGCTGGGCTTGCTCAAGCCCTCAGCAGAGCACCCTTACCCTCATCCCACATTTTCCCAGCTACAAAGCCCATACAAACTCCTGCTCCACCTCTGATTTTGCATTCAGAGCAGAGTACCTGGACGGGATGGCAAATGTAGGAATATTTGGTCTCCCAGGGGGTCCAGTGCAACCCTAGATGGAACCCCATCCTCCAAAGGGGCTGTGGGCTTGGCTGGGGCTACAGCATCCCATGTTACAAGGGCTTCAGTCCTGACTATGGGATATAAGCTCCTTTCTGACCTACTCCTCCAAGGCTCTGGTAAAACAGAGGGGGGAAAAAATGAGGCAATTTTTGTGGGCGTGCATCCACAAAGCCATGGTATTGGAGGATACAATCCTTGTGAAAAGTCTCCAGGATGCTGCAGGGGAGCAGCCTTTCAGGCAGCAAAGAGCCCGCAAAGCCACTCAGAGCCATCCCAAAGCCAGAAAACACCTCTTGCCCTCTCCAGGTCAAAGCCTTCTATGGGGACAAAGCAGAAAGCATTCTGAGCTCAAACTTGAAGCGAGGCCTCATCAGCCTGCTCCAGCTCCAGCTCCATGCTGGCACCACTGTAGAGGTAGGTGCAGAACCAGGGGCCATGCCACAGCAGCAGAGCTGGCCCCAAAGCACAGCCAGCAGAGGAGGCAAGATTCGGGATAAACTGATGCTGAAATGATCTGTGAACAACATGAAATCACCTCAAAACCCAAAAGGCAGGCCCAGAGGAGCTGCTGCTGGTATTAGCCTGAAGGTGAAAAATCAGATTTCCTGCCCAGATGGAGTAGGATCTTCCCAGCACCCCCAAATATGGCCCAGATTCTATTATTTTTAATGAGTTTTCCTATTACCAGCTTGGCCTTTGTGTCCATCCTCTACACAGGGCACTGTCATCAGGCTCAAAGCTCAAAGCCAATTACCCTTACACTTGTGTTTCAGGAGGATGTCTCTGGGAGCTGCCAGGTCACCTACACCGTGTCCAACCATTCCATCACAAAGACAAAAGATCTTCTCAGCTGCACAAAGCCAAAGTCTGGATTCTCCTCTGTAAACAAGGCAAGCCCATTGCTCTCCTGGGGGTGGGTTCAGCCTATGAGAAGCACAGCAGAGCTGTGTCCAAAATCTTCCTGCAGGTGGGGGCTCTAGCTCTCAGACCCCTACCCCAAGGGGGATGCAACAACAGAGCTCCAGAGGAGCAAGTGCTTTCAAGGTGGGTGGGTGCAGAAAATATCACAGAGCGTAGGGGTTGGAAGGAAACTCTGGAGATCATCTGGTCCAACACCCTCTGCTCCAGCAGGGTCACCCACAGCAGGGTGCTCAGGATCACAGTGCCCAGGAGGGTTTGGAATCTCTCCAGAGGAGACTCCACAACCTCTCTGAGCAGCCTGGGCCAGGCTCTGGCACCCTCACAGGAAAGAATTTTATCCTTATGATGTCCCAGGTCATATAGTCCCCATCCTTGTTATCACTTCTGACCTGTCAGTTAATCCTGCTTGGGAAGGTGGATATACAGAAGTGTTTTCCATACCTCAGACTCATCAAATTGGGGATTAGGGTGATGATGTCTCTGGGTTCCTCTGGATTTTTCTTTCTTACATTTTTCAAGCCAGGCAAGTGGACTGGAAAGTGTTTCTGCTGCTAATAGGAGACAAATCTCCTGGGGAGAGGAGAAAAGAAAAAAACCCTGTTTTTTTATCCTTTCTTTCTTTTCTTTTCTCAAGATTTTTGGAGTCAAGTGGCAGCCCACCAGCAAAAGCCAGTATGTGGTGAAAGACAACCTCCTCCAGTCAGTGGTGGCAGAGGAACACCACGTGGTGTCTCCAGCCCTGAGGTCCACCACTGGCATCAAAATCAGCTCAAGGTGAGCGATGCTCCCACACCACTGCTGGAACTGGGCAGCCTGGTGTGGGATGAAGGGACATCTGCTGGAGTTAAAGCACTGGCTGCTCTCCTCAGGGCTTGGCTGGCACAGCCTAGTGCAAGTGTGAGAACAACAGGGTGGGCCTGGCACAGAGGGACCACCAGGCACCTTTTCACTGCTTCACTCTACACCTCTTCCTCCTCCAAAACTGCAGCCAGCCTCTGAGCTCTGGAGGGGCAAAGCACTTACCCATGGCTTCTTCTCCCTCCCCAGGCAGCAGCTCCACTTGGTGTCTTCTCTGATGACTGGTGTGGCAGAGGTGGCTGGGCAAAGCCTCGAGGATGCACTAGCTGGCACAGGACAGCACCAGCCCCTGGGCATGGCCAGCCTGCCCTTCAGGAGGGTCTGCACCCGCTGCCCATCGGTCAGTGGCTCTACCCACCCCCACAACTCACTGGGGGCTCTCTGCCAAGCTGGGTGGATGGGCTGGGCAGCAGATGGCTGTAGGATATGGGGTTAAACCATGATGGTGCATTTGGAGGGTCTGGCTACCATCACTGAGGCAGGATTAGACCCCAGGAGCAGCCTGCAGGCCATTGCACACCTCCCACAGGTCCCTCACACCTAAATATTATCCCAACTATCACCTGTGATAAGGGTAAAAGAGACCAGATTCTACCTAACAAACCTCACCTTCACAGCTCAGAAACTACCTGAAGGCTTTTGAGAGCCAGAGAGTCAAAATGGACACCTCAAGGGTGGCGACCACGTGGAGGTTCCAGAGGCTGATCCAGATGCTGCGCAGTGCCAAGAAGAGAGATGTGCTGCAGCTGCTGAGGAGAGCCCCCGGGGAGATGCTGTGAGCCTCCTTGGAGCTGTCTTGACAAAACTCACCTTCAGTGCACGTGGAGCCCTGGCACGTAGGGTCATTCCTGGCCTTGGCAAAATAGGGTTGCTTGGTGCTGGTCCACGGGCCGGGCAGATGTCCCAGCTGGTGAAAACATGCTCTGCTTTTTGTTTTGGAGCAGAGCAGATGCTCCAGCAAGGTTTTTTGCTAATATCCTTGGAAGGCTGATACTTACAGACCATCCACCCATGGCTGTAGCACCCATCCCTTGTCAGTGTGGGTGCTGGGGACTCCTCTCTGCAGTGAAATACTTAGAAATACAGGTCCAGGGAGGGGGTTCTGCCCCTCTGCTCTACTTTTGGGAGACCTCTGCAGTGCTGGGTCCAGCACAGCAGAGCCAGGGAGCTGTTGGAGCAGGGCCAGAGGAGCCCCAGCAATGCTGGGAAGGCTGGAACCCTCTGCTGGGAGGCCAGGTTGGGAGAGCTGGGGGGGTTCAGCCTGGAGAAGGCTCCAGGGAGACCTTATTGATGCCTTAAAGGGAGCCTACAGGAAAGCTGGGATGGACTTCATCAGGGAATTAAGTGATGGGACAAGGGGAAAATGTTTAAAACCTAAGGAAGGGACAAGTGGATTAGATCTAAGGAAGAAAATTTTCACTTTTAGTGTGGTGAGGCACTGGCCCAGGTTTCCCAGCAAAGTTGTGGATGTCCCATCCCCGGAAGTGACCAGGTTGGATGGGTCTTTGAGCAACCTGGTCTAGTGAGATGCTCATGTCAGGGGGAGTGGAACTAGATGATCTTTAAGATTCCTTCTGAACCATTCTAGGAATTTCTTAACCCATGAACTGAAGGTCTAATGAATTTTAAAGCAAGGGGACAAGGAGCTGCACAAGGTACCTTGTTTCTCATCCAGCTCTGTTGGTGTTCTGTGCCACTGATGACCTCCCTCTTCTTGCTCCAGCCCCTTCGTCGTGGAGGCAGCAGTGGCTGCTCAGTCAGTGGCATCCTTGGCAGCTCTCTCAGAATTCCTGGATTTCAGCAAGGAGTCCAAGTCCCTGCTGGAGCAGTTTCTCTATGCTGCATCTTTCTCTCCCCGGCCTTCAGGAGAGCTTCTCCACCTGGTGTTAGTAAGTACAGAGCTTTCCCTCCCAAGGCTGGAATGGATCCTCACCCTGTTTCAACCAGGAGGGAACAGCAAGCATCTTTGCCTGAAAAACAAAGACAAATGTGCTTCTGTAGAAATAGATCATCCTGATTCTGGAATTATTTTATGTGCTTTTAATGGGACACTTGTGATGGGAGGAGATGCTCCTCAGAGGATAGGTGTTCAGGAGAAAGTGCTCCATGACAGTGCACTACAGATAACAAGAGTTGAATTAAAAGCTACTGTGAAAAATCAGCATTTTATCTAATTAAACCGTGTATGCCTTCTTCAGGGCAGGTAAGAATTAGCATTCGTACTTCTTTGGTAAATATTTTGAGATCATAGAATCATTCTGGTTGGAAGAGAGTTTAAGATCATCAAGTCCAACAGTTAACCCAGCACTGCCAGTTTAGCACCACTGCCCCATGTCCCTCAGCACCACAGCTCCATGGCTCTGAAACCCCTCCAGGGATGGGGACTCTGCCCTGGGCAGCCTGGGACAGCCC